>BHFT01037738.1:0-36101 GCA_004320025.1 Laticauda laticaudata
TATCTCTACACTGAGATAATTTTTTATTTCTCCCAAATTCTTTAATTCAAATTTCTTCTCCAACTTATTAGCAAATTTGTTTAGCTGCGATATATCCTTTGTGATGAAACAAATATCATCCACAAATGCTAATAGTTGACAACCCCCACCTTGTAACTTTCCAGTGTATATGCAACCATCAGCGTTGCCATTTTTGAACCCAAGACACTTCAATGAAGTATCTCAACATAAATTCCAATTCCTGGTTGATGGCTTTATACACCATGTTAGGCCTTTTACTTTCATACTCTGGTGCTTGAACCATGTAAATTTCTTCCTCTAGTTCTGCATTGAGGAATGCAGTGGTTATGTCAAAATGCCAAATGTTATGGCCATGTGCCGCAGCCAATGCTAATGCCAGCCTGATGCTTTCACTCTTTACAGTTGGCGTGAGTATCTCATCATAATGCACATTTTTCATCTGTGAAAACCCTTGTGCCACTAACCTTGCTTTATATTGTACCTTATTATTGGGTAGTACTTTCTTCTTGTACACTCACTTGCATCCTACAGATTTGCTGCTCTGTGGCAAAGTCATAGATGTGAACACTTCGTGCTCTCCTATGGATTTCATTTCCTTGTCCATGTCTTCTTTCCACTTTACTTGTTCAATTTTAGGTAATATCAATACTTCCTTATAGATTCTTGGCTCATACCATACATTACACATTTTAACTTTACTAGCAGAATACCTGTCAGATGGAATCCCCTTGTTCCATCACTCTGACATGTGTGGCATTGACTGCTCCTGTGTTTCATCCCTTTCTGCTTCATATCTATTTCAGTTTCTTATCCCTGAATGCTGACACATCACTAAGTGGATCACTATCACTAAGTGAATCATTCCAGAAATTTGCATCAATTCTGTTCCAATTTTGCTCTGCAAAACTTGCAGGCCATGAAATCACTATTCTTTTGCTCCCATTGCTAAAGCAATAGCTCTTTGGGCCTGGCTCATAGTTCATAAATTTAAGCTTTCTATCCTTTGGTTGTTTCTTGCTTCTAATTGCTTTTGGAATATGCACCCATGCATTGCTTCCAAAAATCCTTAAATATGCCAGAGATGGAGTATCATTAATAGAGTATCATTATAATTGTAAGTAGCATATGGAGTATCATTAATAGAGGAACTACACAGCTAATTAATTAAATAATTAGAAGTCAATATGGCTTCACCCCAATATGACCTGCTCAGACCATAATCCACTAGCAGTGAGTCCTTCAGAGACTCCATTCCATCCCTCAGCAACACCATTCTCAGTTGCTGTGTAAGGATTTGTACATCTATGTTTTATTCTTGACTGTCCCTACCACTGTTAAAAATTTGTTGACGTGAATTCTGAACATCTTTCAGTTTGTATCTGGCAAACCTGCTATTTATACCTTCTTTCCATGAAGCCTACCCATTACTTCAATTTCTGTAGAACCTCTATTTTACTCTTTATAAATAGCAGAACTAAGCCTGCTGTAGTCATCTACAATGACCAACCCATAATTTGCTCCTCCCAAGCTGTCTTGCATTGGCCCAACCAAATCTGTAGAGCTCTTGTTGTCTGCCTTGTAGTACTTTTGCTCACTGGGGATGCCTGTTGACTTTGATGATTTGCATACTGCAGAATCCAAATATGCCTTACATCCATTTAAATTCAACCCTTCTGCAAACTGGTCCACCTTTTGCATGGCCAAACTTCCTTTGCAAGACATGAACATATGAATCATGCTGTGCCACGTTTCCAAATGTTTGTGCACATTGAACCTTTTGTCCTTGCAACATATAAAGATTATCCTATTTTATGCCCTGTGCACATACATTCTCATTTTGCTTTATGAGATACTTCCCACTGACAAATATGGTCTCATATCCTTGCTTGTCTGAACTAGAGACACTCAGCAAATTATACTCCATTTCAGGCACATATAATACATCATTAAACCTCTTTTCCAGATATGGAATTTGCACACTGCCTCTTCTAATGACTTTAGCCTTTTTGCCATTTGCCAAGGCTATTGCATCTCCAGAAGCTGGATTCATTCTGTAAGATAATTTATAATTATTAACAATTATTTGATTTGCACCACTGTCTAGCAACAATTTGTCTCTGCTATTTCAATAGCTGACTTTTGCTACAGCATCTTCTCCATCTGCTGATTTTATTCCATGCAAATAATTTTTCCTTGCAAATAGTTTTTCCTTAAATGTGTGTTTTCCCCACAAATGAAACACCTCCATTGTTATTGTTCTTTCTTCTTAGAAAGCCTTTGTTGGGCTGTAATCCCAATCTCTTCTGCTGCTTTTCTCTCCTCTGCAGACAACCAGTCTGTGGAACTTTCCATTGCTCTTACCTCTCTGCTTTTTGGGCAGAGAGATATTGTTCACGTACTAAACTCAAGATGATGTAAGCCATTGCTTTATCATGCTGCCTGTGATTGATTGATTGATTGATTGATTGATTGATTGATTTGTCAAGCAATTGTAAGATAACAGGTATAAGTATAAAGGGCCTGTCACATCGGCCGATGGATGCAAAACGTATGTAAAAAGGACACAGCGGACGAGAAAATTTTCCATCTGTTGTTACCCGCTCTCAAAAGTGCCCCAAATTTGCATAAACAGAGCGGACAACAACGGAAAGGAACAGAGGGGGGAGGATGTAGCAGGGATGTTAAAGCGGACGTTCATAGGAAGCCTAGCAGATGAAAGTGTGATGGAAGCGGATGACACATCCGCAGGGCTTCCGTGGGAGAACAGCAAAGCGGATTGCGCAGCAGAAGGAGCGGATGCAGAGCGGATGCTGAAGAAGATACAGCGGATGCATCACAGATGGCATAGCAGATGTCTAGCGGATGCCTAGCGGATGCAAAGAGTTCACTGCGCATGTGGGGAGGATGTGGAAAACAACAGAAAGGAAACGGACGGGGGAAGGATGTAGCCAGGATGTTAAGCGGTATGCTCCACGGAAGCCTAGCGGATAGAAGCAGATGGAAGCGGATGGCACATCTGCAGGGCTTCCGGGGGAGCAACAGCGAAGGGGACGTTGCAGGGAAGGGAGGCAGATGCAGAGCCGGATGCCTAGCGGATGAAAGTGGATGCATCACAGAAAGCCTAGCGGATGCCTAGGCGGATGCAAAAGCATTCACTGCGGCATGCGGGGGAGGATGCATTGCGTCAGCCCCGCGGATATAAAAGGGAAGCAGCTCGCAAGCAGGTCACCATTCAGAGGAAAAGATCTGCTGCCAGACACAGCTCCAGCCAGCCAAAAACCATGGGGAAGAAGAGGAAGCCTGTGGCCATCTGCTGCCAGCCCTGGCAAGAAGGACAGGGCCACGATCCCACCCCTGGCCCTGACTCTGCTTTCTGCTGGGGCTTCTGCTGCTGGGGTGAACTTCTGGTGCTGGGCTTTGCTGGCGCTGCTCCTGGTGCTGGGCTTCTGCTGGTGCTTACTCATGCTGGCGCTGCTCCCTGGTCCTGCTGGTCCTGCTGGTCAGCTGGTGCTCCTGGTGCTGCTGGTGCTCCTCCTCCTGCTCATCCTGCTGGTGCTCCTGGTCCTGCTGATCCTGCTGTGCTGCTGGTGCTTACTCTGCTGATGAATGATCCTGGTCCTGCTGGTGCTGCTGGTGTTTACTCTGCTGATGATGATCCTGGTGCTCCTGCTACTGCTGGTGCTGCTGATGCTGCTGGTGCTGCTGGTGCTGCTGGTCCTGCTTTTGCTGCTACTGTTGTTGTTGTTGCTTCCTGCTGCTGCTGGTGTGGTGGAGCAGCCCCTAGAACCTCTAAGCCCCTCTGATGAGGGCCCAGATGGCCCTGCCAGAGGGAGGAAGAGGCATAACGCCGTGAATGGGATAAGGAGGCAATACTCCATCGAAGAGGAAACATGAGGATGAGGTGCTGGAATGGCTGAGGGAGAACGAGTATCTATGGCAGACGGGACACAGGCTCTATCGAGACACAAAAAGGAAATCAGGCTGCTTGGAGAGAGAAGGCGGAGAGCCTGGGCTATACTGGGAGGTCCTCCTCAGCTGGTGGAAGCACATGCACACTTGGTACGGGAAGCTGCACCTCAAGAAATCTGGCCAGGCCACGGTCAAGCTCACCGACCGGGAGACCTATGTGATGGCCAAGTGCAGCTTCTTGGAGGGTGAGATCCACCACCGAGGAGCAGCCCCTCTCACAACCCTCTCTCTCAGGCAGCCCGCAGAGAACCAGTCCTCTTCTGGCCAAGAGTCAGCTCCTGTTGTCCAGGCAGGTATCTGTGGAGCGTCCAAGACGGAGACCCCCCCGACAGCTGCACTCCCCAATGGCGGAGCGCGTGGAGGACCCCTGACGCAGTGGGAGCAAGGAGAGGCACTTTCACCAGAGACCAACCCACATCCACCCCCCAGCTCCACTTCCACAGAAAAGCAGGCAGAGAGCCAGACCGGAGGCAGAGCCCACACTGTCCTGCTGGAGATCAGGGACACCATCAAAAGCAGCGTAAGATCTCCTCTCTCAGCTGGTACACACTGACATACCATCCTCCAACTGCAAGCCCTTCCTCACCTACGTCAACCAGACCCTCATGGACATGTCCGAATCACAGTACCAGGTGATAAAGGAGAGATCACGTCTTCTTCACAACCCTCCAGGCCCAGATGAACCTGCCTCCGACCAGTCCAGGTCTGCTCCTCCCCCTCAGGTGATGTCACAGCCCTTCTAAGGCTTTCCAGCAGGCTCTCATCTACCAAGCTATGGCTACCAGGAATTCCATCAGCACAGCAGCCCTTCCCGTCCAGGCACAGGTTCATCGGTATGCCACCGATGCCACCGGTGCCACGATGCCACTTGATGCCATCCATGCCACCGATGTCCCCATGCCAAACAATGCACCCACGCCTCACCTCGCTCACCTGCAGACCAGACAGCCCCACTACACTCCTCCTTCCTCCACCCCACAGCCAAGCCCTGCTCAAGAACATCTGTCATCAGTATTGGGGCTGACATCCCATGTCCTGGAGGAAGGGGCCTTCTCAACATCAACAGGACTGAGCCAGCTCTCTGAGAGCTTCCTCCACACACCATCCCCTGTTGTCCTCTCGGGGCCAGGCACCCCAATGGCACCTCAGACCAGCACTCCAGCCCCGCCACCTCCACAGCACCTGGACCCTTCCACCCTGAGACCATGGGCATGCTCAGAGTGACTGAGAAGAGTGGCCAGAGACTGAGTTGCTACCTGTTGACTTTATCTTTGCTTGGGACACTTGGGTCGTTTTTCTTACAGTTTGTTAATTAATAAAGATTATCTTTGCTTCACACACTTGCTTCATTTATTTTAGTAAATAAAGTCTTGATGGAAAACTTTTAGAAATGGTTTAAGGCTTTGCATGCTTGTGGGATGGGTAAGGATAGCAGTGGGGTGGGCAGGGATACCTCTGGGATGGGCAGGGATACCTGTGGATGGGTAATAGCTGCTGGAATAGATAAACCTCCAAGTGGCAAGTATAGTGGTGATTGTATGGTCTCCACCGTCTCCAGGTGCCACACCTATGGCCCTTTATTATCAATAACAATGTAATCATTCATCAACACATTTCAACATAAACACAACTCTTTGTTAAATGCCCTGTTCATTGTAAGGCCACTCAACATGCATGGCACAATCTCATCAATGTGATGAGACAGGCTCAAGGAAGCATCCAATTAAGCATCTATCATCCTGTCTTGCCACTCCACTGCTCCAGCTGGGGAGTTGCACCAGTGTTTCAGGAGGTTGCGCTGCTTCTTCCCTTCAGGTGAAGGCTCTGTTGGGGCCTTGTACATCCACAGTGTCTATCAGGTTTACTCCTTGCCTCCATTCACCAGACTCCATGTCCCCATGCCTTGTTGGAGGTCCACGAGGCGTTCTGCAACACTGGGTAGAAGGTGCGCATAAGAATTGTGCAGGATGCAGCAAGCTTCCACGATGTCCCTCACGGTCTCTGGGCGATGCTGCATGGTGATGAGAAGTACCTGGAACCTGTTGGCCAGGATACCAAAGGCGTTCTCCACCACCCATCTTGCTCTGGATAGCCTGTAGTCTCTTCACGGGTGAGGCATCTGGAAGGGCTATTCATTCATAGGGATATCATTGGTAGGGCTTCATGAGGGATGTTGTGAGGGGAAGGCGTCATCCCCCACGATGAAGTAGGGCACATCTTGTGTGTCGTTGGGCAGGGGGTCTGGATCTGGGAAGCCCAATGATGAGGTTGCGTTCCAGCCCATCCTTGAGGTGATTGGCGTTGTATACCTTGGCATCTGAAGATGACCCATTGCCTGAAAGCATCGATGTACATGAAATTGTAGTCAGGATCGACCATGGCGAAGAGGATGGTGCTGAAGAAGCCCTTGTAGTTGAAATAAGTGACCCCGACTTGGCTGGAGCTTTGCAGGCCACGTGCTTCCCATCTATGGCTCCAAACGGTGTGGAGGAGGTTCCACTTCTGATACCACTGCTTTCTGCAACTTTCTTCCATCCTTCTTCAGTGGAAGGGGCACTGGAGGAGTTCCTCCAGGTATTCTTCAATGATGGCCTGCACCACTTCTCTGACCACAATGCTGAGGGTGTTGTGTGGCACCCTCCAGCCGTACTGCATGCTCCTGTACATGTGGTCCCGGAGGCCAAGTGGCCGGCAGAGTCAGTGCCACCTTCATCTCAGGGTCCAGGCTGGGCCAGAGGTTGGGTGCTTGCTTGGTCAAACCTGGGTGTCAGCCACTCCACAACTTCGTAAACATGGCTGGTGGCATCCTCATGAAGTGCTGGAATGCACGAGTTGTCTTCGTTCCTCAGCTTCCACCAATCAGCTTGTTGTACAGTCCGTAACTCTGCTCTTCTCCCGATCCATCTTTGGACCCAGATGCTTCTTGGCTGTCTCCTTTTTCTTCGTGTAGAACAGGTGAAAGAGCCTGTAGATGGCTTTGACACTTTTGTAGAACGATGGTGGCTACCAAAAAGAGTGTGTGGATGATCCATGGTGGAGATGATGATGCTGTGGAAGAGCAAGAGCAAGATGAAGGCTGAAGAGGTCTGCACACCAGGGCTGCTGGACTGAAAATGAGATCCTGGTGATTTCTCCCCTTTTTTATAGAAAATATAGGTTTTTCTGCTTGGTGTCCTTTTGCATCCTCTAGACATCCTGCAGACATCCTAAATAACCGAGATATGTCCCCTATATGAATGTTTTTTCTGTTTAATGCTTTGTATGCGAGCTGCATCCGCTTTCATCCTTTCTATGTCGTGCTACTAAACGCTGCATGTTCCGTTCGCATCCGTTTCGCTTCCTCCCTGTGTCCGTTTTCTGCTGGAGCAGATGCGAGTTGCGCGGGATGCGCAACGGAATGCCTAGTGTGATATAGCAGATGCGTAACGGATGATGACGGATGTATAACGGATGTTCCCCGTATGCGTAGCGGATGTCTAACGGACGCGTTGGATACATTTTCCGCTCAAAAAGTTTTTGTGCAGCTCAAAACTTTTTGAGCAGATGGAATCTCAGCAGATGAATGTTGGACGAATAGAGAGTATGAAAAACTGACGCAGTGAGTACAGAACGGATGCATGCGCGTTAACCGATGGCAAGTGTTTCTCTCTGTTTTACATCCTCTTTCCATCTGTTGGTGCTGTGTGACAGGGGCTTAAACATAGTTATGAATACATGAAGTGGATGCATATAAAAAAATAAAAGAAACAATAGGACAGGGACAGTGGCACGTTGGTGCACTTATGCACGCTCCCTACAGATCACTTTGCAAAGGGGTGAGGTCAATAGTAGACAGTCTAAGGTTAAAGTTTCTGCAAATGGTGCCTGGGGTGGATTTACAACAATATCCAACAGTTCCTTAGCCTTCAAGAAACATTCCATCTTTGCAACCTAAATTATATAGTTCTTCTGTCCCAAAAAGACACAGAGCTCTCCTTAATTTCAACAGCAGCCATCCTGCAAAACCTTCTCTGCCTTGTGGTTCTTTATTAACACAGGCAGTCTTTCAGCTTAATTACAATTCAGTCTTTCTGTGTGCTCTGGGCTGGGTCCATAATCAATCAGAGTTTGTTGCAAAAATCAAATCCAGAAAGCACACACAGATAACTGATTCAGCAGGATTCATTATCTATGTAATAACACATGAAGTAAATTGACGGTACCAACAGCAGATTCTTCCAACGTGGTAGTAGCAGGGCTGGAATTCTACAGGTTCACACCTATTCACTAGAACCGGTTGTTAACATTCTAAGCAGTTTGGAGAACCGGTTGTTAGAAGAAATTACTGGCCTAATCCTGTAAGGAAGGCAGCAAGGAAACATTCTGGTGTTGCTTATAGAAACTTCCTCTCCTTTAACCCTTATTACATTCTTGGCAGGACTAGACTTCCTGTCTCTGGAATGTCTCTGGAGTTTTTTTCCCCTCCTTTGCTGGTACTTTGCTTGTGTGGAGTGACCATTCAAAGTTACAATGGCACTGAAAAAAGTGACTTATAACCATTTTTCACACTTATGACTATTGCAGCATCCCCACAGTCATGAGAGGCCAGGTGAGGAGACACATGCCTCTATGTGAGTGATATTGAGTTGGCCATGCCCAGCCAGTCACTTTACCACCAAGCCACGCCCACCAACTAAACCACGCTCATAGAACTGGTTGTTAAAAAAAAAAAATCCCACTCCTGGGTAGCAGTTACAGGCAAAACACAAGTAGAGGAGAGACCATCAGAAAACAGTTTCAGTTCTGATCAGAGTTGCAGACTGATTTGCAGCTTCAGAGCTCAGAGCATAATACAAAGCCATGCCCAGGTTCCTTCCAGTTTCAGTTTCCAAACAGTCCTCATTGGCTGATTTAGTCACTATGCCTATTCATTGGCTGACATTACCATGTTTTTGCTAGTTCATGAATATTCTGACATAGGTGTACCATGTTTTAGCATAGACATTTTTATTCTTATTCTTTGTTTTTTCTCGGCATTCTACTTAGGGGTTTAATATTGCTTCAGTCTCGCCACAGTCTGGTAGCAGGAAGGAGGGATTGTAGCAGGAAGGGAAGATGTTGTAGTCTAAATAACATTCTTTCCCATGGGAACTGAGAGTGGGACTGCAGGTGGTTGGAGGTAGAGTTTGGAGGCACCGGATGGGATGGATTGAGATGGAATGTGGAATGTGACTTGCGGGGGGGGAGGTAATTTTGAAAGTTTGCTGGGTTTTTTTTAATAATAATTTTTATTGTTCTTTTTTCACCTTTTACAATATTGATCTTAATTTTAACAGTACAGTGTCATCATTATTATACAAATTATTATGTAAACCAATCTCATGTAAATATCTACATTTATATACCTTTATACACATTCATATACATTTATTTATAATTTTCTTTTCTTTTTTATTCTTATTTCTATTGTTTAACCATTTATACCAATTATCTTAAATTTCATAATACTCTAACTCATTATCTTTTAATTTTAACGTCAATTTATCCATTTCAGCACAATCTAGAATTTTTTGAATTATTAATTCCTCCAAGGGTCTGTTATTTTGTTTCCAACATTGTTCATTTACTATCCTTGTTGCTGTTAAAATATGTAATAAAATATATTTAATCTTTTTTCTATATTACCTTTTAATTATTCCCAACAGAAACAATTCCAGTTTAAATTCTATTCAATCTTCCACTATTTCTTCTATCCAACTCCATATTTTGGTCCTGTATTTTTGGGCTTCCAGGCATGACCGCCACATATGATAGAAGGTACTTTGCTTCCATTTGCATTTCCAGCATGTCGGATTCATGTTAGGGTACATTTTGGTCAATCTCATTGGTGGCAAATGCCAACAATAAAACATCTTGTACATACATTCTTTATAGGCACTGATCTTGTTAATGTATAATTTTTGTTCCAAATTTTTTCCACTCTGTTAAGTCTATATTATGTCCAATATTTTTCCCCATGCTATCATGCAGCCTTTTACTACCTTCCTCTTCCAATGCAACTTTTAATAAGTAATTGTACATCCTTGTTATGAATTTCTCTTCTCTATTAAGATTTTATCTATTTGTTGCATGAATTCCAAATTCTTCTACATCTTTTCTATATTTGGTTTGCAACTGGAGATATGGCCACCAGTCTATACTTATACCCTGCTCTTTTAATTCCTGATTTTTTTTTAATTTTTCCTGATTATCTAACATTTCTTTGTATCTGATCATTTTGCCTAAATCCAATGTGTTGGGATATATCATCGCTTCCATAGTGGATAATCAGGCCGGTATTTTCATATAATGCTTTCTCCTAATTCTATTCCAAATCTTATCTATTAATCTCTCATATAATGTCTATAAAAATATGTTTGCTTCTTACTTTTCTTTTCCCATAGAAAGGTGTGCCACCCCATCTGTAAATCAGGACCCACCAGAGTTAATATCCTTTTATTACTCAAATTTACCCATTCCTTAATCCATATCAATGCTGCCGCATTATAATAGAGTTCCTAGTCTGGGAGTCCAGAGCCCAGTCTGGGAATCTAACTCTACTTCTACTGTCCTGTAACACTATTAATTTTATTCTGGCTTTCTTTTTTGACCATATAAATTTTAGCATAGTTTTATCCAATTCTATAAAAAAATATATCTAATTTTATGGGGATTGTTTGAAATAAGTATAATAATTTGGGTAAAATATTCATTTTAATTGTGGCAACTCTGCCTAATAATGATAATTGTAATTTTCCCCCATTATTCCAAATCTTCCTTTATTTGATGAAATAATTTCATGTGGTCATTTTCTTTTATCATTGAACATCTCGCAATTAGCCATATTCCTAAGTTTTTGACTCTTTTTGCAATTTTCCCATTACCCTTTCTAATTCTCTTTTCTGTTCTTCTGTTAATTTTTTAGTTAACATTTTAGTCTTTTCTCTATTAATTTTAAGACTGATACTTCTCCATATTTTTCTAATTCTCGAATTTATTTTCTATCTCCAGTGGGTCTTCACTGAAGAAAATCCAAGGTCATTCTTCAAAAGCTTTAATTTTATATTCTTCTTTTTAAATTCTGATTCCTTTTTTATCTGAATTCTGTCTGATTCTAATCAATAAAATTTCTAGCATCAGGATGAAAAGCAGAGGTGACAGTTAGACAACCCTGCCTTACCTCTTTCATTGTTTTGAAAGTTTCTGTATTTTCCCCATTTAATAATACACTCACCTTTTAGGTGGAATATATCGCCTGTATCATTTTTTCAAACCTGTCTCCTAAATTCATATTTTTAATTCATTGTATCATGAACTGCCAACTAAGATTGTCAAAAGCCTTTTGAGCATCCAGAAAAACACTGCTTGTTTTTCTGGATGTGCCTTTAATATTCCAATATGTTTATTACTATTCTCATGTTAATTCTGATGTCACAGCTCCCAGACTGGTTCCATGGAGCCACGACAATGGAGTCATTGGCCACAGGGCATTAGAATGTTCGTCACTTACCACAGGGAGTATGAAACAGACAGCAAAGGCTCCTGCTGGGGCTGTGTCACAAGCAAAGTATTTTGGAAAAGGGGCTGTTGGCAGTGAGCGGTCTCAAAGACTCATGCAGAAAGTGACAACAGAATCTTCATCAACTCGAGGGAACAAACAATATGATGATAAGCAACAACCTTGTGTGGTTTGGGGTCTGTATGATAGTGGTGAAGACAGCCAGGAGGACACCATGGTAAGCGCTCCTGTTAGACTATTTGTGATACCTATGGTGTTGGAGAATATGAACACGGGACTCAGAGGAAGATATGGGAAATTGATTAATACAGGCTGCACTCATTGTCTAATTAGTCAATGAGTGGTTGATGAACTGAAATTAAAGGTAGAGCCCTTTCCTATACCAATGAAATTGAACAGATTGATGGGTCTTTACTAGGAGGGGCACTAACGATGATGATGACTACTCCTATTCGTTTGGAGATTGGAGCACATTGGGAACAACTGAGGCTCATTGTGATCCCAGAGATGAGAGAGGCAGTCATTTTAGGATTGGTGTGGTTGGACAAATGGGAGCCCACAATATGGTGGGAAGGTGGGTTCGGTGTTTAAGACTTTTGATAGGTCTGGAGCCTCCTCAGTCAATTCCAGGGAAGGAGTCTGTAACCACTATATTGGAATCCAGTGATTTGTCTTATCCAGATGTCTACCAGGATTTGGCAGAGGTATTTAGAAAAAAGGAGTGTGGGACTCTGCCACAACAAAACAGACTGTGCAATAGAGTTGATCCTGGGGGCAAAGCTCCCAAAGCCCCATATATATGCGATGAAGCCAAAAGAAATAGAGGAAATGTGGAACTATTTGGATAAAAATTTGGCCTGGGTATTCATACAACCCAGACAGTCATATACAGCAGCTCCCATATTATTCCAGGAGAAAAAGGATGGGAGCTTGTGTTTGTGTGTCGATTTCTGAGGGCTGAATGCAATGTGTGTGGACAATTTATATCTTCTGACGTTGATCAGCAAACTATTAACTACGTTGGCTACTGGGAGGTTTTTTATGAAATTGGACTTGTGTGAGGCATATTACTGTGTTCGTATATGACCAGGGGATGAATGGAAAACCATGTTCAACTCCCCACTCAGTAGCTTTTATTTTAAGTTTATGCCTTTTGAATTACAAGGTGCCCCTGCAATATTTATGCAGCTCATTAATGAAGTATTGCACAAACATCTATACCGCAGGGTACTTGTGTATTTGAATTACATCTTAATCTACATGCAAACTATGGAAGAACACGTGGCGCTAGTATAAAGTGTGTTGACTAAACTTCTGCATGCCAAATTAATCATAAAGTTATCAAAGTGCAAATTTCATTGCACAAAACTGGATTATTTAGGCTATAGGATATCCAACATGGGTTTGGAAATGGATCCTAATAAGGTGAAGGCAATGTTGGACTGGGAACCCCCAAAAACGCAAAAGCAAGTACAAAGTTTTCTGGGCTTTGCTAATTTTTATCAACAGTTTATAACCCAATTTGCCCATATTGCGTTACCATTAATTGAATTGCTGAAAACAAAAGGTCAAGCATTAAAACCAAAACCTAGCCAAGCAGTTGAGTAGTCCAAAGACTGTCAGCAAGCGTTTGATAATTTAAAAACTTTGTTTTCTCAAGCACCTGTTTTGTGACATCCAGACCTGCAGGGAAGGTACATCATTCAGGCAGATGCTAGTGACATAGCCGTGGGGGCTGTTTTACTACAAGAGAATGAACAAGGGTAATTACAGCCCTGAGTTTATATGTCATGAAAGTTCACTGCTACAGAGAGGGAATGGGCATTTGGGAGAAAGATGCATTTGCAGTCAAATGGGCATTAAGCACATGGAGACCTCTGTTAGAAGGGGTAAAGAAAGAGTTTGAAGTATGGACTGATAATAAAAACCTAGAGGCATTGAACAAACTGAGAAAGTTGTCCCCCAAAAAGTAAGATGGGCTCTATACTTCAAACGTTTTAACTTTCAATTACGTTATGTGCCAGGGGGAAAAACTTTAGGGCAGACACCTTGTCCTGTTTGCTGCAGTATAATTCAACTCGAGAGATTGTAGTTCAGCCCTTAATTGGTGAGGCCTCACCTGTAGATACAGGTCAAGTAATACGATTAATAGACTTAAAAAGAGACACGTTACAGGAGGCTACAAAACAAGAAGAATGGCTTGCTCAGAATGAGATTCTGGTGTTGCATAAGGATGGATTGGCATGGAAGGGGAATAAATTGTATGTACCAATCCAGTGTAGAAAATATATACCAAAAACATGTCATGATGTGAAATAGGCCAGACATTTCAGATTTTTGAAAACCCTGCATCTGGCAAGACATCAGTTTTGGTGGACTAGAATGAGATCTGATATCAAACAGTATGTAAAACAATGTCATATCTGTGCCAATTCAAAACCAAGAGTCAGAAAGCCATTAGGATTATTGCAAACCATGTCAGAATCCCACCAATGTCTTGCCATGGATTTTATTGTTGAATTGCCAAGTAGCAAGGGCTACACAGTAATATGGACCATAATAGATTTGTTTTCTAAACAAGCATATTTTATTCCCTGTAAAGGTCTTCCATCAGCAAAAGAAATAGCGAGTATGTTTTTTTAAACATGTGTATCAACTACATGGACCATTTAGAAGAATGATATCAGACAGGGGAGTACAGTTTACTGTGTGGTTTTGGAGGGTGTTCCTTAACCTGTTGGGGTCTTCACAAGGGATTAGTTCAGTGTACTACCCAAGTACTAATGGGGCCACAGAAAGAGCGAATGCAATGGTGGAAAGATATTTAAGGTTGTACATATTGTATCAATAACGAGAAAGGCCTGGAGAAGGTGGAGCTTCGTCTCGGTGCTACAGCTGCGATCTCGGGGCTCTGAGATCGCAGCTGATATTTTCGCCNCATGGTCAAAAAAGGTACAGGCATGTTGGCAGGATGTTTGGAAGGCATTAGAACAGACATCTAATGAATACAAACTCAAGCAAATAAAAAGAGACAGGATCATAGACCATTCCAAGTAGGGGATAAAGTATATTTATTTACAAAATACATCAAATTGAAATTAAACAACAGAAACTTGGGACCCAAATATGTAGGGCCTTTTCCGATAATGAAAATGATTAACCCTATCACAGTAAAGCTGAAATTACCATCCATCCAGTTTTCCACATCAGTCTCCTGAAGCCTGTTGAAGTCAAGAGTAATTCGCAGGCAGTGAGCCCTATGCCATCAACAAATACAGAGCACTTCAAAATAAACAAGATACTCGATTCCCACATACGAAGAAATAACATTCATTACCTAGTACGCTGGAAAGGATACCCAGATACAGATGCGTCCTGTGTACATCATGAAGATATGTGTACAGATAGACTGTTAAGATGCTTCCATACTAGATACCCAATAAGCTGGATCCCTGTTGTAATGTCTATACATGATAACTTACTGTTATGTTATTTTACAGGATAGATCCTGGTAGAGGGGGCCGCCTGTCACGACTCCAAGATGACTCCCAGACTGGTCCCGTGGAGCCACGACAACAGAGTGCGTGGTCTTACCATGTGGTGGTCTCAAGGCAGCTGCAGAATTGGTGTGCTTGGTGTGCTTGGACTAATCCTCTCTGTAGCTGAGCTTAGTCAGCATTTTCCCCATAATACAGGATGGTGCAGCTTGATGACATCAGCGGCCAACAAGACACCAGCAGCAGGTTGGGATTTATTTTATGAAAAGAGAGTTTTCTTGGAGAAAACATTGATTGCTGTGGGTGGTGGGTGGTGTTGGTGAAGGGGATATAGGTGTTAACAATATTTAGAACATAACCTGTATATTTAGTAATGAACAGTAACCTGGTATGATAGATATTCTGGATGGCTGTAATCATTCTCAGCATTGGCCGGATGCTGGATGCCTTAATTATGTAATTAGTTAATATATGACATGCATAAATACAGCCAGAGCTGACTTTAAACTATTATGCTTCATTGTTACCCAATGTTTTGGAATAAAAGAAGAATAAAATCTCACTACTTGTTCAGCGTGAGTGGTTTTTTTCATCACTAAATCCAGAAGAACAGCTGAGACCACATATCAAAGGATAAGGTCTGCAAAGATATGTAGAGTTAATCAAATTATGTCTCCCAGAGGAAATGCATATTCCGAATGTTCCATCCGGAAAAATGCGAGGTAGACCGGGTTCCAACAAACAGTGTTCTTATTTAAGCAACCAACAGTAACGGAACCGTCTGGCTAAAGCCGCGGCAGCCTTTTTAAACAGGCTTGCCTGCCGGCTATTTGACTTTGCCGCCTTTCAGCGGCTCTTTTGGATTGGTTCTTAATGAACCAATCCAACACTGGCCTTTCTTTCTGGCCAATCAGATTAAGTTATTTGGAGTATACCCACTCTATACAGAATCACCCCTCCCCCTTAGATTAGTCTACGTGGGTGAATGTAGTCGTCGCAGGTAGGTGGGGTTCTTCTGACTTATTTGACTTGCGTGGTTCATTTTCGCTGGAGACTTCGAGCGGTTCGGATGGGATCGCTGTCTCTCCGACTTCTCCATGGAACCGCCTGGGCAGGGTGAGTCAGCATGCGGTGCTTACTGCTTTGAGTTGCTGCAGGCCAGTGGTTTACTGCCGATCCCTCCTGGTTTTCCCAGGCGGTCAAGTGGCTTGGCTGGCCCCTTCCAGGACGGGTT
This sequence comes from Laticauda laticaudata, assembly GCA_004320025.1. Lineage (NCBI taxonomy): Eukaryota > Metazoa > Chordata > Lepidosauria > Squamata > Elapidae > Laticauda > Laticauda laticaudata. Next base: position 16,259 of record BHFT01037738.1, read on the forward strand.
TTCTCTTCATGTGGATTATTTCTGCAAGTTTCATCTAACGCGTAAGTGTTCTTTTTGCTCTTTATGATTGGTTGATGTTCTGTTATTTTAAACAGTTCTTTATTTCCGTCCACGTAATATTTTTCTTGTATTCCCCCTCCCCCCTTTTGGTTTTGTTTCTCAAATTTTTATTGTTGAAGGTTTCACGGTCGTCATTTCGCCTCGACATTTCGGAAACGAAGCTGGTCTATGTGCTGCTTCCATTCCATGCCATCATCTACGTTAGAACAGTAGGACCAGGGCCTGTTGTATTTGTGTGATTGGGTGTGAGAGCCATAGACGGTCCACGTAAAAAATTTTGCGTAGACTAGGTTGGCCGATTCAAATATGTGCGGAAAACGGCTGGAGAGTCGGGGGTTTCTCAAAGGGTGTAGTTGGATGTAACTATTAAATGTGATTAGGTTTCCATCCCCATTTAACAATTCTGGCCGGGCTCTTGTTAGTTACAGTAACTGGGGGTTGATATGTTGGAGGGGAATAAAAACGGTTAGTTTATCCTGGACATCCCCTTGTGTCCATTTTTTTTTTCTAAACCCTCCTGTAAATCTGACCATTCTCTCTGGCCCTACCCATTTTGCCGCCAGGTGGGCTGGCAGCGGTTAGTGGCTGGCGTATCTAAAGAGGCTCAAATTGTTATAGCGTTAGTGTGGCCATTCGTCGACACTAGGGACGTCCGGCAACCCATGGGTTGTGAATAGTTTGTTGAGTTGCTTGATAACAGCGTCAACTGTCATGGATGCAACCAATATTGAGTAATGCATCTACGACAATCAAAAACGTATGCCCCCTAAAGTAGGGACCTGCGAAGTCAATATAGGATCTGAGACCAGGGGCCTCGTGGGGTCCTCCCAGTCCCTTATAGGTGCTCGTGGTGGTGATGGCCTGGTTTTCTTGGCATTTATTGCATGTAGGCAACCAGTATTCAATATCTCTGTCTAAGCAAGGCCACCAGAATAGGCTCCTAGCCGGCTTTCATTTTGCGATGCCCTGGGTGGGCCCTCATGAAGCGATACCAACACTCCAGTTTGTAATCTGGAAGGAATACCAACATCGATCTACCACAATAAACACCCCTTTTGTATTGACAGTTAGTCTGTTGGTCGAAAGGTTTAAAGTTTTCAGTTTTTGGGGTTTTTCCGGCAGCTTAATGTGGGGCAGTTCACTGGTCTTGGAGGTGGCTCTGCAACATCGTTTGCAAGATATTGACAGTTCGGAGGCAGAGGTTTCTATTTGCAGGGTGGTAATTGTTGGCGAGCGGTCTTCCTCTGTCATTGGCAAGCGTGGTTCGACTATAGGGTCTGCATGGGATTTGTTCCCGGTCGATGTATAATGTGTAGGAGTAACGCGAGCCTAGGAATTCTGCCATGTAGTCATTCGTGGAGAATAAAATGTTCGGTTGTGGTTTGTTCCGCCAAAAATTCTTTGGTGCAGTTTGTGGGTCAGTTACATTGAAAAATGTTCTCCATCAGAGGTACTCGTGAAAATGCTTTAACTCCGACACAATTGCGAGGGCCTCCCTGTCTAGTTGACTATAGTTGGCGTTCTGCTTTTAGAAAGTGTTTTTCGAGTAACAGGCAATGGGTGCCTCTCTCCATAGGCAATTGGTGGCTGCAGATGGCAACTGACATCCAAACGGTGAGGCACACAGGTGGACCGTCATGGAAAGTTTGTAACTAAAACTTGAATAAGAACGGTGTCTGAGGTTAACAGATTTTTTATGCTTGGAAATCTTTTTGCTCCTATGCCCCAAGTCCAACTAGTTTCTTCATCCAGTAAGCGATGTAAATGGTTCTGCTATCATTGCTTTGTGGGGGAGGAATCATTATAGAAGTTTATTTAAGACCAAAAATGCTGAATTCGTTTTGTTTTTGGTGTGGTGCGTCTCTAATAGCCTTGACTTTTTTTTTTCTGTAGGGTATATACCTCTCAGTCAATTCACTAACCCAAAATTTGATCAGGATCAGTCATTAAACACCACATTTTTCTTTTTTTGACTTTCAGGCCGGATCTCTAAATTTGTTAGCCGCTTCTCCAGCTTGTCTCTTAATTGGTTCGTTTTTACGAAATTAGGACGTCATCAAAATATGGAATAACCCCCTTTAATTCACCTTAATAGGCGTTCCCATGAGGCTTTGAACACGCTGGGGCAACACTCACTCCAAATTGAAGTCTGTTACATTTGAATGCCCTCTGTGAATTACTATTGGTCTGTGCCTCGGCCGTATTGGTTTCTGCTGGAAGCTATTGATGCTTGGGCTAAAATCCAGCTTGGCAAAAAATTTTCCTCCCCCTAGCAAAGTTGCAGTCGAAATGTGCACGATTGGTACAGGGTATCGCTTTGGTGCAACACGCATGGTTCAGGGTAGCCTTGTATCTCCGTAGATGCCGTACTGACCCATAGGTTTAACAGTGTCTCCCATCTAGCATGGTCAATGTGGTTCAATGACCTCTTCTTTCAATTAATTTGTTTAATTGTTCAATCTATTTTGCTTTATAAGCAAAGGGGACTTGTCTGTGCTTTTAACCTTCTAGGTGCTACCATGGGGGTTCTACACTAGGAAATTGGGGTCCTGGTACTGCCTAAAAAGTGGCCGTCAAAGACGTCGGAACTACTCGTGTAATCCGAGTCTCTTCCCAGTCAGTTCAGGCCTACTCGGCTCACTGGTCATTCCGATGCCCAAGGTGGCGAACCATTCATGCCCAGGAAGCTGGGACGGCTCCCGGTCGACTATGTTAAGGAGGACTTCAGCGTGCTGCTTGTATGTGACTCGGAAATGTCCCAGACTACACAAGGGACTTCGGTTTCCTTGTAGTCTTTTTTAAAATTACTTTGTTTCTTGGACTTCTTTTAATTTGATGTTTGGAAACAGCGTCTGATTATGTTTTCAGTACACATTGGCAAGGAAGGATCCTGAGTCGACTTCCATCTCTCAGGCTTCTTTCAATTTTTTTACAACGATTATTGACCTTTCTCACCGCTTTCTGTCTGGGTGCTTCCATAATGACAGTTTGATGGTCTTTTCTCGGTTGATAGTTCATTTGTTGCGCGCTCACTTTTTTTTGGTTGCTTCAATTCAGCTGGTAGTGGTGGAGTTACTGCGTCTACTTTGGACTGTTAATTTTTTTGATTCTAGCAGACTTTCTCAATGTGTCCTTTTCCTGCAAGCTCGCAGACGGCATAAGGAATCTGGCAATTCGCTTCGAGGGTGTTTCCCGCAGACAGCAATTCACAAGCCAATTTCTTTTTTCGTGCCTTTTTTGTTGGCGTACAGGCGGTGGACCTCATTGTCATCATCTTCCATTTCTGATGAACCGTTGAATTCTTCGTGATGTTTGTAGTGGGAACTTGCTTCTTTTCCCCTGGATAGGGTCGATCACGTCAGTTATTGGAGTTCATTTGCTTCATAGTGGCGCTGACTTTTTCGCGGCTTCTGCCTGCTGTGGCTTTACAATCGCTTCAGCCACTGTTATTTTTGGGTTTATTTTAGTAATTTACTTTGTAAGTTAGAGTCTTCTGACCTAGGACAACTCGATCTCGCATGGCTTCATCCAAGTTCAGGAACTCTCAGCTCCCCCAAGTTGTCGGAGAGCCGCCACGAAGTTAGCGATGGTTCTGCCTTCCTTTTGATCCTTTTGTAGAATTCGTGCCATTTGATGAGATTTGACACACCGGTGCGTAGTGGGCTTTAGCATTCGGTGAGCTCAGAGGCAGGTCATTTGTTTCACGTCTCTGGGCTTCCCACATGCTTGGCCATCTTGAACACGGTTGGTCACAATGTGTTAGGAAGACAAGCCCTCTTACCTGGTCTGAGAATCTCCTCCATCTCGTTGCTCTCTAAGTAACATCAGAAATGGTCTACGTATGATTCCAATCTTTCGTTGGGATTGAAGGGTGCGGTGGCGCGTTATCTTCCAGCCATCACTCTCGCCTGGATTTCTTTTCTGCCGCATGCTCGGTCCTCGCGTTTAAGGACGATCCCACCTCGTCCGGCCAGTGTTTCCGTCCGGAAAAAAACGCAAGTTAGACCGGGTTCCAACAAACAGTGTTTTTATTAAAGCAACCAACAGTAACGGAACAGTCTGGCTAAAGCCGCGCAACCTTTTTATACAGGCTTGCCTGCCGGCTTCGTAGCCAATGGCAGCTATCTGACTTTGCCGCCTTTCAGCGGCTCTTATGGATTGGTTCTTAATGAACCAATAGAACACTGGCCTTTCTGGCCAATCAAGATTAAGTTATTTGAGTATACCACTCTATACAGAACACGCGAAGAATAAAACTTACACACAACCACACACACACACACACACACACACGTCACCCTAAAATCAGCACGTGATACCCCGGAAAAACTTCACTTATAAAAATCTGCTACTCTACCCTATTTCTCTGTAGCCTGCTCCCAAATGCAAACTATTTTGCTTTTAAGAATAAATATTAATTCTTTTCTCACAGCTGTCTGGATCTCATTTCAATCCCACCTTCAGTTGGAAGCCCAAATTATTCTTCTGACAGAAAGCTTATAATTTCTTGGCAATAATGTGCTATTTAATCCACACAAGGAATTATGATGACGCTTAACCGAAAACTTAGTTTTCTAAAAAATACTAGCTGGATATCCATACTTCAGTACGAAACTATGTTACTGGGCTTAGTTTTGGGGGAGCAAAATTAGGAGAAAAAAAAAATCTGTCTCTGACAACCAACACCCATCTGTATTCATCTGGCTGGCATCGTGCCAATGCGTGAGAGAGTTGAAGGCTGTTTGGAAACTGAAAGAGTATTTACTGTGTGAGCAAGAAGGAGACAGCAAGGAGCCTGGGCTTGGCTTAGTTCGACTGTTCTGTACTGAAGCTGTTTGGTGCTCTGAAACTGAAATAGAAACTCCTTTGCTTGTGTTTTGCATTTGGAAGAGATTTCTTTTCAGGTGGGGATGGGGGGGGTAGAACTCCTTCGCATCAGAGTGTGTTAATAATAATAATATAGGAAATACGAATGCTTTGAGGGTCATTTTGAAAAATTCTTTCTTAGTGAGCCCCTAGAAACCAAGAGGAACATATGTGCCAAATTTCAACTTTGTAGGCTTTACAGTTCTGGAGATTTTGTGATGGTGCGTGAGTGGTATTTCACTTTTATATGGTGGTATATTCACTTTTATAAATATATGGGGGGGTTCTTATTATTGCAGTTAGCTCTCAATTTGCACCAGTTCATTTAATGACTATTTGAAGTCACAATGGCCCTGAAAAAAGTGACTTATGACCCTTTTTCACAGTTACGACTATTGTAGCATCCCCATGGTCACATGATCAAAATTCAGTTGCTTGGCAACTGTGATGGTCACAGTGTTCCTAGAGTCACGTGGTCCCCTTTTGTGATCTTCTGACAAGCAGAGTCAATGGGGAATTCAGATTCTCTTAACAACCATGTAATTCACTTAACAACTGTAGTGATTTGCTTAACAACTGTGGCAAGAAAAGTCATAAAATGGAGCACTAATCCATGAAACACTGCCTTGCTTAAGGCCTGGTCCCACTGCACTTATGGATGCAAAGAGTATGTAAAACATTTAAAAAAGCTTGCCATCTGTTGGAAAATGCTATGCATCTGTTGTGTACTCATTGCATATGTGTTTCATACTCTCTATCCCTCAAGCATCTGTCCATTGCGATTTCATCCGCGCAAGAAGCTTTGAGCTGCACAAAACTTTGTGAACGGATGAACTTTCCGCCGTGTACGATGTAAATCCGCGATATACGAGCAACAAATGTTCTATGTCTGTTTATCATCCGTTAAACGTCCGCTGTATCCTCTCTGCATCCTCTGGGCATCCCCTCAACTCACATCCGCTGCAGCTGAAAACGNGCGTACGTGATGCATCCGCTTCATCCACTGTCATCCGCTAGGCTTCCTATGAACATCCGTTTAACATCCCCGCTACACACTACCCACGTCCGTTCTTTTCCGTTCTTTTCCATTCTGTTTATGCACATTTTCACCACTTTTTGGAGCGGATGACAACGGATGGAGCCACATCTGAAATTTTGCTCATCCACTGTGTCCTTTATGCATACGTTTTGCGTCCGTCGGCCAGTGGGACCTAGCCTTTAGCAATTGGGACTCAATTGTTGTCATAAGTCAAGAACTACCTTTATTAGTTTGTATTCATTGAGTTGTTCTTGTAAAGTTTTAATAAATATTACATACCAAAAAAGTTTGCAGATTTTTTTTAGTTTAAACCCAACCAAAAAAATATGTCTTTCAAAAGTGTAAAAATACAGAACAAGTAAAATATTATTGCTGATGTGAAAATGTTTTCTCAGCTGTTTTCAAACACATAATATCTTTGAAATGTTTTTTTATAAATGTGTGAATGGAGGCTTTGAAATTAAATATTAAGGATGCAAGCACACAGCTTTCCTGGTTATTCTTTATTTTAGAGCCTTGGGCAAATTCTAACACCAGAATGAATTCTATATTCAGCTGGATAGAAAAGAGAAAAAGAAAATTAAAAAAACCTTTTATTTTTAAAATAAGAAAAGAAGAATAATAAAATATGTTATATAAACTATTATTAAATTGAATTGAATTAAGTTAAATTAAATTATTAAACCAGATGACATTGAGGAAAAAGTGAAATCTTAAATTACAGCCTTGACAGATCTGGGTTTGCATGGATGCTACTATCTGATTCCTCTCTGAAATCAGAAACTGCAAATATTGTCCTGAGAGACATAATTAATTTCAGGAACATGAAAAAGCACTCAAAAAGCTTCATTCTGGAGCACAGCGTTAGTGATTCATTAAAGGAAACAAGCTGGCATTTAATGTGTGACCTGAAGGAAAAGACTAATTTTCAGACAACTCTGGAAATTTAACCATCACATGCAGCCCTGGCTACAATTATTCTTTTTTTGTGTGTGTGTTTAAAAAAAATAGAATATTTGTTGCTCAGGGTTGAACTGTGAGGTCCTTGGTGCTCTCTGAGCTTGGTTGTTTTCCTGCAGTTGTTTCATGAGCCAACTAGGTAATATCATCAGTGCTAGAAGGGATTGGTGTGTGTGGAGAGACTAAAAGAAGGAGGAAATTGAGATGGAGGGCTAGAAGAGAGAGGGTTGTATGGAGAGGAGAAGGAGGAGGAACAGGGGGAGGAGGAGGACGACTGTGGGGTCCTTTTGCTCTCAGAGGTTGGTGGTTTTCTTGCAGTTGTTTCATGACCCAACTAGATAATATCATCAGTACTAGAACAGATTGGTGTGTGTGGAGAGAAGGAGATGGAGGAGCCGCAAAATTTTGGGCTCAGTTGTGGTCATAAGGCAAAGGCTACCTGTAGTTTGGGATTTTTATTCCTCCCACCTCCATTCTTCTCTATGCAGCTCTGTGACTTTAGATAAGGCAAAGGTTAAAAAAAGAAAGGGGAAAAAAGTTATTTTTAAATATGAGGAGGAAGGAGGGAAGAAAAATCTCTTGGCAATGTTCTTTGAAGCTAAACACCTTTTCAAGAATGATTGGCAAACTCACAACACCTGAAGGAGAAAATATTGTTTTTATAAACCAGTGTCTCTTTGACAAAGGCCAGTTTCAAAAGTGGTCTAAACTGAGTTATAAAACCAGAAGAACAAAAAAAAACCAAAAACCAGACTCCCTTTCAATCATGGAAGTAACATAATCAGGGATGGGGGTTCAAAAATTTTAGCAAGGGGTTCTCTGCCTGGTTGTTGTGTGGGCGTGGCATGGTGGGTGTGGCCCAGTCAGCCCCCTGCACCATGGTGGAGGGGGCATTTTTGACCTGCCCAGGCCGGAGGCTTCTGGGAGGGCAAAAATAGCCTCCCCAAGCTCCAGAGGTTCTCTGGAAGATGGAAACGGACCCATTTCCAACCTTTCTGAGTTTCTGGAAGACCCGATTTTCACCCTCCCGAGCTGCTGGGCATGCCCTGCACTTCACCTGCATCCAAAACAGGCTGCATGGGGATTCCTGGGAAAGACAAGGTAGGGCAGGCAGGGCCGGGCAGGCAGGGCCAGCCAGTCGTTGCAATTACCAGTTCTGTGAACCGGATTTAAAATTAGCTTCCGGTTCTCCCGAACCGGTGCAAACTGGTAGCAGCCCATTTCTGCTTACGACCACAACTGAACCTAAAATTTCTAGCTCTTGGGTGAGTCTTGCTCCATTTTATGACATTTCTCATCCCAATTGTTAAGGCAATCACTGAAGCCGTTAAGGGAAGAACCCAGTCGTTAAGTGAACCTGGGCTTCGTTGACTTTGCTGGTCAGAGGGTCTCAAAAAGGGGATCACGTGACCCCAGGAGACACTGCGACCCTAATAAATATGAATCAGTTGTCGAGCGTTTGAATTTTGATCACGTGACTATGGGAGATGCTGCAACAGTTGTGTGAAAAACGGTCATAAGTCACTTTTTTTCAGTGCCGTTGCACTCTGGTGCTTTACTTTCTCCTTTGGCTTTTATTCCAACATTCCAACACTTTGGCTTTTATTCCAACACTTTTATTCCAACACTGAGCACTTTTCTGTGCTCAAGCAGAAAACCCTAATTCATAATGCAGGTTATGAACTTTTTTCACATTCATGACCATTGCAGCATCCCCATCATCACATGATCAAAATTCAGATGCTTTGCAAATGGTTCATATTTATGACAGGGTCGTGATGATGTGTCCCAGGGTCACGAAATCCCCTTTTGCAACCTTCTGGCAAGCAAAGTCATATTGCATGAACAACCCTGCTACTAATTTAGCAGCTGCAGTGATTCACTTTAACAACTGTGCCAAGAGACTTCGTAAAATGGGGCAAAATTCACCTAACAGAGATCTTGCCAATTTTATTTATTTATTTTATCAAAAGCTTATAATACAGTAGAAACAAGAATAAACATAAGTTTAAATACAGGAAATAGGTACGAATCAATGGGGACAATAGGACAGGGACAGTAGGCACGATTGTGCACTTATGCACACCTCTTACAGACCTCTTAGGAACAGGGTGAGATCAATAGAGGTTAAAGGAGTGGTTTAACCTTTGAGGTTAAAGGAGTGGGGGGTTAGAAGGTGTAACAACAGAGTCAGGTAGTGAGTTCCAGGCATTGACCAATCTGTTGCTGAAATCGTACTTCCTGCAATCAAGCTTGGAGTGGTTTACATTTAATTTATATCTGTTATGTGCTCTTGTGTTGTTGTTAAAGCTGAAATATTCATTAACTGGTAAGATGTTGTAACATATGATTTTATGTACCATGCTTAAGTCCAGTCTTAGCCGGCGTAATTCAAGGTTGTCTAAGCCTAGAATCTCAAGTCTGGTGCTTTGGGGTATTCTGTTGTGAACAAAAGAGTGTAGTACTCTTCTGGTAATATACTTCTGGACTCGTTCAATTGTATTGATGTCTGATATACAAAGTGGATTCCAGACAGAAGAGCTGAATTCAAATATTGGTCTAGCAACAGAAATTTTGGGCTCAGTTGTGGTTGAGGTCTGCCTTACTGACCAAGGAGAGATTTAACCTGGAAATAAGGAGAAACTTTCTGACAGGGAGAACCATCAACCCATGGAACAGAAGTTGCCCTCGGAAACTGTGGGAGCATCATCACTTGAGACCTTCAAGAAGAGACTGGACTGCCATTTGTCAGAAATGGTGTAGGGTCTCCTGCTTGGGTGAAGGGGGGTTGGACTAGATGACCTATAAGATACCTTCCAACTCTGATTATCTGTTATCTGTATTGTGGCGACCAAAACTGTATTCCAAGTGTGCATTATTATCAAGGTGTTATAAAATGGTATTAATACTTCATGTGATTTTAATACTTATCCCTCTGTGGATGCAGCTTAGCACTGCACTGGCTTTTTTGGCAACTGCAGCATGCTGATTATGAAGGAGAAAATATATTCCTCACTTGTCCTTCCTAAAATTAAACATTTGGGACGTTATATCTCTGGCTGGGCTGCAAATCTCTCTGCATCAACGGCAGTGCAGCAAAAAAAATGTGTCCGTGGAAAATTCCAGCAACAACCTCTCTCTCATCCTCCAGCTGATTTAATGCTCTTCTCATCCCACTTTGCAAGTACTTTGTATCACAACTTCTAAAAATCTCAAGGATGAAAGATACTCCATCATCAATGCATGTTACTATGATTTATTAAGACCTTGTAAAAACTCAAGAGGAAGCCATTATTATTATTATTATTTTAAATGTGCTTCTTGGCAGTGCTTAATCCAACATCTTAAACTTCATACCTGCCACTAAATTCTTTGACGGACTCCAGGATGTGTTGGATGCGGGTCAGAGGATCAAAACAGCCAAAGCTTTGGAATAAGAGGTCAATGGAGATTCTCCATTGGTCATGGTTTTGTCCCAAAAGTGTTTTTCCTTGAAGACATTTCCCTTCTCCTCCAAGAAGTTTCTTCAGTTCTGACTGAATGGTAGTGGATGACACGATTTATATTCCTTGCAGTCATCTGGTTGTTAGCTCTCTCTGAGAATTGCTGAGGCCATTTGAAAGAGGGGTGAAAGAGGCCATCTCTGTCCAAATTGAATCCCTTCCCTCAACAGACTCCTTTCAGCAGCTCCAAGAAGGCTCCACACCCATTTGCATCACTCAGGTGACTCCAAGGACAGAGAAAAACCTCCAAGTGGCTTCAATGACTCTCAGAGAGAGTACTAATGACCAGATGACTGCAAGGAGTATAAATCCTTCCACACTCCACCATTCATTCTGAACTGAAGAAGCTTCTTGGATGAGCGTTGTCAGAATGTGAATTGTTGAGCTTAATTGTTGAGCAGGGAAGTCAGTTTTACAAAGCAAGACAGCTCCAAATTCCAGTTGCTTTGGGAGCCAAGCAACAGAAGATGGCAGCTGCAAAACAGATGCAAAACGAGGCATGGCTCAGATCAAAGCAGGTGAAAGACTCAGTTTAACTTGGAGTTTTCTCACCCCTGCAATGTGGGTGGGCCAAAGCATAGCACAGCTGAAGGACTGTTCCTTCCTCCCTGACACTCCCAAACTCAGAAAGGGCAGCGCAAGATGCCAAATGAAGTTTGCTCATCTGCCTCCAATAAAACTGACTGTAAATCTTTTTTGGGGGGAGGGGACGACAAAAGAATCCAAAAGAGAGAGGGATGAGAGAAAGAATGGGAGTAAGGAAGGAAGAAGGAAAATAGAAAAGGGAGGGGAGAGGGGGAAGGAAGAGAGAAAAAGATGGAAGGGAGGAGAGAGGAAGGAAGGAAGGAAGGAGAGGGAAGAGAAAGAGGGGAGGGAGGAAAGTCAGGGAGGAACAAAGGAGAAGAGAGGGAGGGAAAAGAGAAGGAAGGACAGGAAGGGAAAAGGAAGGAGGAAGAAGGTTGAGGAAAGAGTGGGGAAGAAAAAAGGGAGGAAGAAGAGAAAGACAGGAAGGGGGAGAGAGAAGAAGAGGGAGAAGAGGAAAGGAGGGGATGAGGAAGGAAGCAGAGGGAAAGGAGAGATAAAGGACAGAGGGAAGAGAGAGAATGAAAGAAAGGAGGAGAACGGGAATGAGAGGGGGGAACAAAAAAGGGGAGGAAGGACAGAGAGAAAAAGGAAGCAGAAGGAGGGAGGGAGAGAAGGAAGGAAGGAAGGAAGGAAGGAAGGAAGGAAGGAAGGAAGGAAGGAGCTAACAAAACCTAAAGGCTAGGTCACACTGGCCAACGGATGCAAAACGTATGTAAAAAGGACAGAGCAGATGAGCAAAATTTCCATCCGTTGTTATCCACTCTAAAAAGTGCCCCAAATTTGCAAAAACAGAGCGGACGACAACGGAAAGGAACGGACGGGGGGAGGATGTAGCAGGGATGTAAAGTGGACGTTCGTAGGAAGCCTAGCGGATGAAAGCGGATGGAAGCGGATGGAAAGCGGACGGAAGCGGATGACACATCCACAGGGCTTCCGGGGGAGAACAGCGAAGTGGACGCGTAGTGGAAGGAACGGATGCGTAGCGGATGACGCGCATGCATCATGGACGCCGGTAGGATGCATAGCGGATGCCTAGAGGATGCAAAGCATTCACTGCGCATGCGGGGAGGATGAATTGTGGAAGCTCCGTGGATATAAAAGGATGCAGCTCGCAAGCAGGTCACCGTTCAGAGGATAAGCACCTGTCTGCCCAGACACAGCTCCAGCCAGCCAACAAACTATGGGGAAGCAGAGGAAGCCTCTGACCCATCTGCGTGCCAGCCCTGGCAAGGTACAGAACAAGAAACCAGCTCATCCCCACCACCCTGGCGCTGACCTCCTGAAGCTGCGGGGTGCTGCTCGCTGGTGCTACCCTGTGTTGCTATGCGCTGGTAACTTCTCACTCCTGCGCAAGCTTGCTGTGGTGGACCAGGCCCAAGGCCCTCAAATCCTGCCCTGCTCTGAAGGCCTGACGCCCCTGCCCAGAAGGAGGAGAGGCAAGAAGAGGCAAGGAGAAGGGGGAGAGGCACACGTACACCCTTCGAGGACCATGAGGAAGAGGCGTGTGGAAACATGGCTGAGGGAGAACAAGTGAGGTCTGTGGAGGTAAGGCGACAACAGGCTCTATCGCGAACACCAAGAGGAGCAGGCAAGTGTGGAGGGAAGGCGGAGAGCCTGGGCCACACCCCTTCAGATGTCCTCCTGGGGTGGTAGGAGACGCACATGCGCACGCTGGTATGGCAAAGCTACACTGAAGAAATCCGGGCAGGCACCTCTGTCAAGCTAACTGACGCGAGAGACCTATGTCTGGCCGGTGCAGCTTCCTGAGGGTGAGATCCGCCACCGAGGGCGAGCAGCCACCCTCTGTCAACCCTCTCCTCAGACAGCCCACAGGAGAGCACACTGCCTTTCCAGCCAGGAGACAGCTACCAGTGTCCAGGCAGTGTCTTTGAGGCCCCACGACAGAGACCACCCCCCCCCACAGCTGCACTGCCCTGTGCCGGCGACGGACGTGGAGGATCCTGTGTCTCAGATGGAGCAAGTAGCAGCCACCAGAGACCAAGCTCCACACCCGCTCACTACCTCCACAGAAAGCAGGCAGAGAGGCAGACCGGAGGACAGAGCCCACACGTCCTCGTTGGAGATCAGGGGACACGCAACAAGCAAACAGCGTAGATCGCCTCGTCCGCAGACTGGTCCACTTCGAACATACCACTGCGCCTACCGCAAAGCCTTCATCCACAGTACGTGAGCCAAACCCTCATGGACATCGCCCGAGGCGCGTACCTAGGCGATGAAGGAGAGGATCACAGCTCTTCTGCACCACCTCCAGGCCCCAGCTGAACTCTGCTTCCTACCGCACTCCAGGTCTGCTCCTTGCCACACGCGAGATGATCGTCCAGCCCTTCACGGATTTCAGCAGCCCCTCGCCGACCAAGCCTAACCACTACCAGGACTTCCACACAGCCACAGAAGGCAGCCACTTCCAGCTCCACACGGACCAGGGTTCCTCGGATGCCACAGATGCCTCACCTGACCCAAGCTGCAGACCAGACAGCCCGCACTACACTCCTCCTTCCTCCACAGGCCAGCAGCCAAGCCCTTCCTCAGAACATCTGTCATTCAGTCTTGGGCCTCATATCCCAGGTCCTTGGAGGAAGGCCTCTCCACTCACGGGACCTGAAGTCCAGCTCTCTGAGAGCTTTCACTGCACACACCCATCTCACTGTTGTACTTCGGGGCGTCACTCCCAAATGGCGCCTCAGACAGCACTCCAGCCATCAGCCACATCTCCAACAGTCCTGGCCCCTTTTCATTCTGAGACCATGGGCACGCCTCAGAGTGACTGTAGAACGTAGTGGCCAGGAGACTGGAGTGTGTTACCTGCTCACGCTTACATCTTTGCTTAAGGCAACTTTTAGCTTGGGTCATTTTTGCTTTTTAATAAAGTCATGAGCAGTTTGCGTTTATTAAAAGGTTCTCTTTGCTTCACACACATGGTTCATTTGTTTGTTAGGTTAATATTAATAAGTTGGTTGGGAGAAACTTTGAAAAAAGGTTGAGCCTTTGCATGCTTGGTGGGGAATAGGTTAAGCGATAACCTGTGGGATGCGATAGCTTGTGGGATGGTCAATAATAGCTGTGGGATGAGTAAGGATAGCTGTGGATAACGGATAGTTTGTGGAGTAAGATAACACACCTCCGCAGTGCAAGCAGAGTGGGACTGTATGGTCCCCCCTCCCAGCTGCCACACTATGGGCCCTTTATTATCAATAACAATTTTAATCATTGATCACCATTTCAATATAAACACAACTCTTTATTTAAATGCCCTGTTCCTTGTAGGACCAACTCAAACATACATGCAACAATCGTCATAGTGTATGACCACAGGCTCAAGGAAGCATCCCATTAAGCATGCTGCCATCCTGTTCTACTGCCACTCCGCACTGCTCCCAGCTGGGAGTTGCACCCAGCGTCTCAGGAGGTTGCGCTGCCTTATCTTCCCTTCAGCGTGAGCTCTGTGGGGCTTGCACATCCAGGAGTATTCTATCAGATTTTGTTCCTTGCCATCCATTCACCAGGGCCTCCATGTCCCATTTGCCCTTGTCTGGATGGTCCTACAGAGCCTGTTGCTGCAAGACTGGTAAGCGGGTGCCGCATTAGGATGTGCAGGTGCCAGCAAGCTCCCTGATCCTCCTCACGTCTCTGGGCGATGCTGCATGGTGGTGAGAAAGTACCCTGGAACCTGTTTGGCCAGGGATGACCAAAGCGATTCATCACCACCACGTCTTTGCCCTGGACAGCCTGTAGTTAGAAGATCCTCATCTTCACGGGTGATAGGCATCTGGAAGTGAGTACGGGCTTCATAGGTAGGTCTGAAGGGCGAGAAGGCGTCATCCCCCAAATGAAGTAGGGCACATCTTGGTGTTGTTGTTGAGTTAGGCGGGTCTGGATACTGGGAAACCCTGAATGGGAGTTTGTGTTCCAGCCCACCCTTGGAGGTCACTGGCATATAATCTGGCATCTGAAGCTGACCCGTTGCCTGAAGCATCGATGCACATGAAACTTGTAGTACAGCACACATATGGGCATAGAGGATGATGCTGAAGGAGCCTTAGTAGTTTGAATATAAAGTGGACCCTGTGTTGGTGGAGCTATTGCGGCTCAATGCTTCCATCTATGCTCCATCGGTGTGGGGAAAGTCCACCTCTGATAACCACTTCTTTTCTTGGCAACTTTCCTCCAGACACTTACTGTCAGTGGTAAACGGGGCACTGGAGGAGCTCCTCACGTATTCTCAATGGATGGCCTGGTGCACACAACATTTCTCTGCACTAAGGCTGATGGTGTTGGGTGGCACCTTCCAGGCAATACTGACAATGTTTTCTGTTATTGTGTTCCAGAGGCCAGGAGCAGAGTCGTGTCAGCCTTACAGTCCAGGGTCGCGGCTGGGACGGAAGTTCTGTGGTGTTATGCCTTGGTCAACTCTTTGGGTCTCAGATGCTGCCACAATCTTCATCACACACATGCTGGTGGCCATCCTCATAGAAAGTGCTGAAATGCACGAGGGTCTTCATTCCTCAGCTCCACCATAAGTTTTGTTCATACAGGTCCAAACTCCGCTCTTCTCCCAATTCGCATCGTCAGACCACCCACCGACAGCCCCTTAGACGCTCTCTTCTTCCCCTTGCATAAAAAGGTAAACGTCTGAAGAGGTGCTGTTGTGTCTGGTGTGAATGACTCGGTCGAGATACCTATAAAAGGACTGTGCGATTGAGTCCATGGTGGAGCATCAGATGGATGATATGGAACGAGGAAGAGCAGCGCTGAAAAAGGGTTCTGCACACCACGGAGCTGCTGGACTTGATAGTGAGAATCCAGGCTGATTTCCCCACCATCAGTTTTAATGACATAGGAAATGCTCCTGGGTTTGCCGCTAGGGTGCTCCTTCCCCACTCGATACTACTAGGAACGCTAGGCATATTACAAGTTCCAGACAATGTTTGTCGGGATACCCTAGCGATGATGAATCTGAGCGACGACTCATCACTAAGTACCAGAATCGTGTTTGATCCATTTTAAATGCTGTTAGCGATAGCGCGTAGATGGCACAAAATACCCGCTATCCTTTCTAATGTCCGCTAGAACTATCTAACAGGGTGTGGATGGTTCGGCTCAGTTGTGCTTCTCCCTCTTATACCGCTACGAGCAGAGCGTGATCGTGGTATGTCGGCGGGATTGGGCCAGCAGGATTAGCACGAGAGACTATCATGGATGGTGTAAATAAAGGATGACAATGGTAGTAGAATGTCTTGATTGCACAGATATGGATGTGGTTTTTGGGATGGTAATCTGAATTACGTCCTGTAGCGGCGGGCGGAAGAAGTTTTCATGTGTCGGGCGGCCCGGTCACAGTGAGAATGTTTTGTGCGCAGGCTACACAGAACTTTTTTCTGAGTGGGATGATAATAGCAGTATACGAGATGGTGTTGACGGATGTAGTCGCTAATGCATCTTAAGGTGGAGATTGAACGACGCAACGGATGCTCCAAGTTGTACACAACGGATGCATCACATTTTCCAACAGATGGCAAGCTTTTTTGTCCGTTTTACATCCTCTTTGCATCCGTTGGGTCAGTGTGACAGGAGCTTAAGCCAGAATGTGGCACCAGAAAATACCCTGGATTGGTCAAGGGAGAACCATATTCAAGCTTTCTTCAACCAGGGAATCTTACTGAGTGGCTAACCATTTTCTCTTAGACTGATCCACATCACAGGGTTGTTGTTGTGGGAGAAAGTAGGAGCACTAACTCCCATGCAGAAATCCTGCAGGAAGCCCCACAACCAAAAAGGAAGGATTCTTAATGTCCCATGAACTATATATTAAATAAGGGTTGCAAAACCAATATTCGTGGCTCCCCTTCTCCAGAAAAGCAGCAGTTTATAAAGCTGTAAATCTCTTCCTTCCTCTACTGTGAAGCCAGGAACAAGTCAGTCTTATTTTTTTTAAAAAAAACACCTTATAAATGTATATCAATATAAATTTAAAAACATAAATTGTTGATACTGGGAGCTTTAATCCTTTAATGCTGGTGGTTAATTTAATTTAATTCTTGAGATTTTTGTCAGGAAAACTTTGGTGGGAGGAAAATCTGGCTTGAAAATCAGTTTTCAAGTCTGTTTGCCCCTTTTTCAAGTGCTTTCAATCCAATCAATAATTATTTTGGGGGGAATGATTAGCCGTAATTTTACCGCTTGGTTACTGAGAACACAATTAGAAAAGTCCTTTCTTTAATTTAGACAGATACTGAAATTGATTGCTTTTAGGTTTACAGTCCAATCTTAGCAATTGAGCATTTATTTTATTTTATTTTTTTCATTTAGAAACAGGAAAATCAACATACAAATTCTCTAATTAACACTTCCCTGTAGGAAATGGTTAACAAGGATTAATTATCTGACAACAAAAGCGAATTAAATCAGAAAGAATCTCCAATGGGAAAAACTTTTTAATGAAAAGATTTAACAGCATGGACTGGATCCTTAAAAGAAGAAAAAATAAAACAAAAAAGAAATGTCTAGAAGGCAATGAAGCATCGAGAATAATCTGTGTTTTCCTTAACGATGTAAAAATAATACAAGTTAGATATTCAGGTAACCCTTGATTTACAATCACAATTGAGCCCAAAATTTCCATTGCTAAACAAGTTGTTAAGTGAATTTTGCCCCATTTTACAACCTTTTCTGCCAAAGAGGTTAAGTGAATTGCTGTGGTTCTTAAGTTAATCACATGGTTAAGTGAATCTGGCTTCCCTATTGCCTTTGCTGGCCAGGAGGTAAGTGACTGGTCTCTAAGTGAGAACACCCTGTATTTGTGGAAGAACCTCTTGTAAGATAAACAGTTTCTTTGATAAGCGTAGGTTGTCAAATCAGACAGAACAGAACAGAACAGAACAGAATAGAATAGAATAGAATAGAATAGAATAGAATAGAANCAGAACAGAACAGAATAGAATAGAATAGAATAGAATAGAATAGAATAGAATAGAATTTTTTATTGGCAGACTTGGAAATATAACAGAGCCAGGATGGGAGACCAGCAATCCCAGGAACTACGGATTGGCTGGAAAAGGAAGGGAAAATAATAATGTCACCCTCTTTTGCGACCTCCTGACAAGCAAAGGCAATGGGGAAGCCAGATTCAATTAACAACCAGGTTATGTAAAATGGAGCAAAATTCCCTTAACAACTGTCCCACTTAGAGATGGAAATTTTGGGCTCTATTGTGGTTAAGTTGAGGATTACCTGTATTAACCTATTACCTATTTTTAAATATAGCCAGACAAAACCTCTAAGCATTTTTTTCTATTTTGTGCCCAGCAATTAGGTCCAAACCATAAGAATCTTCTAAATCCATAAATGTAATTGTTCCGTTACAGGTAGTCCTCAACTTATGACCCCAACTGAGCCCAACGTTTCTCTTGCTAAGCAAGACAGCCGAAGTGAGTCCTGTTTAGTCCTGTTCCGTCCGGAAAAGAAGCGCATGAGACCGAGTTCCAACTAACAACTCTATTCGGTTAACAGCAACAGTAACGGAACATCGGCTCAAGCCGCGGCAGCCCTTTATATAGAGGCTTGCCTGCCGGCTTGTAGCCAGTGACACTCATTTAATCTTGCCGCCTTTGAGCGGCTTCTTGGTACTGGCCTTTTTTGCCAATCAGAAAAGGACACTTGAAACCCTCCAAGTCTATTTACAGAACATCCCTCCCCCCTTGTTCATCCCTACGTAGTGACGAGTCGCGCAGGTAGTGGCTTTTTCTATCCTAGTTGACCTGCGCGGGTCTCAATTCTCGCCTAGGGACTCAACGGTTTCGTCGGATCGCTGTCTCTCCGGCTTTTCTCCATTGGAACGCCTGGAAGGGTTTGAGTCAGCACTGCGCTCCCGCCCTGACATTTCTCAGGCGGTCGAATGGTCTGCCCTCCCTGCCTGGTTTCAAACCAGGCGGGGTTGAGCTGGCCTGGCTGGCACCTTCCAGTGTCAGTTCCCTTTCGCCAGGGGACTTCTTCCGATGGTCTCATTAACCGTTAAAGTGCTCTTTTGGTTGGTTAGATTTTGGTGAGTTTTATGTTTCATTTTCATGCCCTTTGTATATTTATTTGTATTTTCCCCCTCTCCTTGGTTTTTTCCATCAACTTTTATTATTGAGGTTGCACAGTTGAATTTGCGCTCAATGTTGCGGGATGAAGCTGGTCTATGTTGCCGCTTCACCTCTCCATCGTCACGGTTAGTCAGTCGGGACCGGGGGCTGTTACTTGTGTAGCATTGTGGCTGGAAGCCAAAGAGGGCCCTGGTAAAATTCTTTGCATAGACCAGGTCGCCGATTGCAAAAGAGTGCCAGTATCGGTGGAAGATGTCGGGTGGTTCTCGCAAAGTATTAATTGGGGTGCAACCTATCTTAAATGGGATTGAGTTTTCTCCCATTAATTATTTCTGCCGGACTCTTGTTAGCTGTCTTCTGGGAGTGATGGTTGTAGTGTAAAGTACAGCGTTTAGTTTGTCTCTGGACATCCCCATGGTCCCCATTCTTCTTGGCCTTCTTTTGTGAACTGACCATTCGTCAGCCCCTACATTCGCCCGCGGTGGGCCGGCCTGCGGAATCAGTATGCGATATACCCAAAGAGCTAAGTATTGTTCGACATTGTATTGTGTTAGCTTGTGGCCCATTGTCAAAAGATACCACACATCAGGTAACCTATGAGTTCAAATAATTCTGTTAGCTGTTTTTTTTATACCAGCGTTGGTTGTTGTGGATTACAATTAAGATGATTCAAGCCAATTTGATATGCATCCACAACATTAAAAAATATATTGCCCCTAGTTGGTCCG
>BHFT01037743.1:0-25070 GCA_004320025.1 Laticauda laticaudata
AGAACAGTTTGAAAGAGCCTGTATATGGCTTCACCTGTTGCAGATACCGCAAATGGTGGCTACAAAGGGGTGTGTTATCACCGTGGTAACATTCAAGTATGGATTGCTGTGGAAGAAAAGAGCCAAATGAAGGCTGCAATGTCTGCACAGCAGGGCTGCGGGACTGAAAGTGGATCCAACAGGGTTTCTCCCTCCCTTTTTATTCGGCAATATAGTTTTCCACTAGGTGTCCTTTTGCATCCATCTAGGCATCCTCGAGATATCCTTAATATCCGAGATTAGTCCCCTTGCGAACGTTTTTTCTGTTTTACAATCTTTCTTCGAGCTGCATCGCTTTTCATCTTTCCCGTCCGTGCTAATACTGTGGGTCGTTCCGCGTCTGTTTCTCTCCTTCCTCCTGATCCGCTTCCGCTGGACAGATTTGAGTTCACGGCAGCAGCGGATGCCTAGCGGATGTAGCGGTACAGTGTGGCGGATGACAACGTATGCAAACGGATGTCACCGTATGCGTTGCAGATGTCAAGATGGAAGGTTGGATACATTTTCGCTCAAAAAGTTTTTGAGGCACTCAAAACTTTTTGAGCGGATGGAACCACAGTCGACGAATTGCTGGCAGATAGAGAGAGAATTAATGGACGAGTGAAGTATAAGAATGATGGAATCGCTTTAACACACGGATGGCAAGTTTTTCTCTCCATTCTTACATCTCTCCATCCATTGAGTTGCAGGTGTGACATGGGCTAATGATTATGTGTTTTAAGCAGTTAAGAATGCCAATTTAGATTTATATCTCTGTCAAAATTCAAAGAGTTCTCTTAGCAAATCCTGTTGCTTCTGATCTGCAATTGTATTCGGATCTTAACTTCTCAAGAAGATATAATATTTGAATTTGAAATCTATAATAGTGCTTGCTGACATGTCCAACTTCACTTAAAGAGTATCAACTGTGTAACTGAATGTAAAGCCCATTCACACAGACCAACAGATGGAAAGAGGATGTACAATGGAGAGAAACACTGTTTGCCATCTGTTGGTTAACACGATGCATCCGTTCTGTACTCACTGCGGTCCTTTTACCTATACTCACTATCAGGTCCAGCATCCGTCTATGACATTCCATCTGCCTCAAAAAGTGTTTTGAGCTGCACAAGACTTTTTGAGCATAATAAAGTATCCAAAATGCTCCATTGACATCCTCATGCAATGGGAACATCCATTATACGTGCGTTGTCATCCGTTAGCGCCCGCTATATCCGCTAGGCATCCGCTTGCGATGCTGCGCAACTGCATCCACTCCAGCGGAAAACGGACAGAGGGAGGAGTGAAATGGACCGGACACACACAGCATCCAGTAGATGACGTAGAAAGGATGAAATGGATGCAGCTCAATACGAAAGCATTAAAACTGGAAAAAACGTTCATATTAGGACGTTTATCTCAGTTGTGGGATGTTGCAGGATTCTAGAGGAGCAAAAAGAACCGTAGCAAGAAAACCTATATTTCCATAAAAAGGGGAGAAATCATCTGGATTCTATTCACGCGAGCAGCCTGCGTGCAGACCTCTTCCGTCTTCATCTTACTCTTGTCCTCCACAGCATCCAATCATCTCACCAATGAAAACGTCAACACTCCTTTTGGTTAGCTGCCAGTCATTCTACAACAGTGCGAAGCCCTCTACAGTCTTTCACCTGTTTAACGCGAAGAAAGGAGGCGTCCAAGAACGTGTCTGAGTCGAAGATGGAATCGCGCAAGAGCCGAAGTACGGACAGTATAACAAGTTTGATGTGGGAGCTGAGGAACAAAGACACTGTGCGATTTCAGCAGCGAACTCATGAGGATGCCGCACACCATGTTTGACGAAGTTGGTGGAGTGGCCTGAGACCAGTGTTGCCAGGCAAAACACCAACCTCCGGGCCCAGCCTGGACTTGGGCTCAGGTGGCATGACTCTGTGCCACCTGGCCTCCAGGGACCCATCTACAGGGCATGCAGTACGGCTGGAGGTGTACACACTAACCATAGCATTGTGGCCAGAGAGTGAGCTGCAGGCCATCATCGAGATATAACCTGCAGGAGCTCCTCCAGTTGCCCCTCCACTGAAGACAGCTGGAAGAAAGTTGCAGAGCAGTGGTATCAGAAGTGAATTCCCCACATCGTTGAGCCATAGATGCGAAGCACGTGGCTGCAAGAGCTCCAGCCAAGTCAGGGTCCAATTATCACAACTTACAAGGCTTTCTTCAGCAATCATCCTCTGTTGCATGGTGTGATCGATACAAGTTTATGTACATCGATGCTTCAGCAAGGGTCAGCTTCACATGCCCAGGTATACAATCGCACAGTCACCCTCAAGGAGGGCTGGAACACAACTCATACTGGGCTTCAATCCAGACCCCCTGCCCAACGACACATAAGATGCTGTCTTCATATGGGGGATTGACTCGCCCTCTCCCTCAGAACTTTACCTATGAAGCCTACACTTCCAGATGCTTTCACCGTGAAGAAGGAATCTTCAATTACAGGCTGTCCAGGGCAAGACGGGTGTGGAGAACATTGGCATCTGGCCAAACAGTTCAGTGACTTCTGACACTGCAGCATCGCCCAAGACCGCGAGGAACATCGTGGAAAGCCTTGCTGCACCTGCACAATCTCAATGCGCAAACCCGCAACCCAGTGTTGCAGAACAGGCTCGTGGACCTCTAACAAGGCAAATGGGGACATGGAGCCTCGTGAATGAGGCAAGGCGAAACCTGATAGACACTGAGGGTGTGCAAGGCCCCAACAGAAGCCTTCACATGAAGGAAAGAAGCAAGAGCAACCTCCTGAACACTGGTGCAACTCCCACTGTCAGCAGTGGAGTGCAAGACAGGATGGTAGATGCTTAAATGGGACGCTTCCTTCAGCCTGTTTCATCACACTGATGATATTGTGCCATGCATGTTGAGTGCCCTACAATGAACAGGGCATTTAATAAAGAGTTGTGTTGATGTTGAAATGTGTTGATGAATGATAAAATTGGGTATCTGATAATAAAGGGCCATAGTGTGGGCACCTGGGAGGGTGGACCATACAGTCCACTATGCTTGCACTGGAGGTTTATCTATCCACTGCATCCTAACCCATCCCACAGGTATTCTAACCCATCCCACAGCTATTACCCAACCACAGGTATCCCTGCTCATCCCACTGCTATCCTTACCCATCCCACAGCTATTACCCATCACAGATCCCTGCCATCCCACTGCTATCCTTAAAACCATCCACAAGCATGCAAAGGCTTAAACCATTTCTAAAGTTTCCACCAAGACTTTATTGACTAAAAGAACTGAACCAAGTATGTGAAGCAAAGATAAACTTATTAAAAAACAAACTGAAAAGCAAAATGACCAAATAAAAGTGTCCCAAGCAAAAATAAGTCAACAGGTAGCAACCCAATCTCTGGCACTATTCTCAGCACCTCTGAGGCATGCCATAGTCTCAGGGGTGAAGGATCCAGGTGCTGTGGAGGTGGCTGCTGCTGGAGTGCTGGTCTGAGGCACCATTGGGTGCCTGGCCCGAGAGGACAACAAGGGATGGTGTGTGGAGGAAGCTCTCAGAGAGCTGGCTCAGTCTGTGATGTTGAGACCCCTTCCTCCATGACATGGGTGTCAGTCCCAAGACCGATGACAGATGTTCTGAAGGCCGGCTTGGCTGTGGGGTGGAGGAAGGACAGTGTAGTGGGCTGTCTGGTCTGCAGCTGAGCGAGTGATGTGGTGGCATCTGTTGGCATGGTGGCATCTGGGCGATGCGTGGCATCTGTGGCGTGGGTAGCATCTGTGGCGTTGGTGGCATTGGTGGCATTGGTGCATTGTGGCATTCGATGAATCTGTGCCTGGACTGGGAAGGGCTCCTGTGCTGCTGGAACTCTGGTAGCCATAGCCTTGGTAGGTGAGACCTGTGGAAGCTTTGGAAGGGCTGTGACATCACCTGGGTGGAGAAGAGACCTGGACTGGGTCAGAGCAGGTTAAGCTGGCTTGGAGCGTTGTTGAAGAAGACCGGTGATCCTCTCCTTTATCACCTGTACTGTGATTCAGACATGTCCATGAGGGTCTGGTTTGACGTAGGTGAGGAAGGGCTTGCAGTTTAGGATGGTATGTCGGTGTGTACCAGCAGAGAGAAGAGATCTGCACTGTTTTGATGTCTCCCCTGATCTCCAGCAGGACAGTGTGGCTCTGTCCACTCCGGTCTGCCTCCTCTGCCTGCTTCTTGTGGAGGTGAGCTGGGTGGATGCGGGTTGGGCTGTGGTGGAAGTGCCATCTCCTTTCTCCCACTGTGTCAGGGGTCCTCCACATGCTCCGCTCAGGTAGTACAGCTGTGTTGGGGGTCTCCATCGTGGCACGCTGCACAGATACTGCCTGGACACAGGAGCTGACTCTTTGCAAGAAGAGGACTTGCTCTCAGCAGGCTGCCTGAGAGAGGAAGGGTTGTGAGAGGGTCTGCTCCTCGGTGGGGATCTTACCCTCAAAGAAGCTGCACTTGGCATCACGGAGGTCTCTCTGTCCTTCAGCTTGACCACCTGGCCAGACTTCTTGAGGTGCAGCTTCCGTACCAGGTGTGCATGTGCTTCCACACCTGAGGAGGGACCTCGAAGTGTAGCCCAGGCTCTCTCCTCTCTCTCCAAGCCACTTGCTTCTTCTTGGTTGTCTATATAGGGCCCTGTGTCCCTTCCGCCTTAGCACTCGTTCTCCTCAGCCATTCAAGCACATCATCCTCATGTTCTCTTCAATGGAGTACTGCCTCCCCTCCCTATCTCGCGTATGCCTCTTCCTCCTCTTGGCAGGCCTTCTGGCCCTCATCAGAAGTGGCTTTGAGGTTCTAGGGGCTGCTCCACCACACACCACCACCAGCAGCAACAACAACAACAGCAGCACCAGCAGGACCAGCAGCACCGCAGGACCAGCAGGACCAGGATCATCAGCAGACAGAGTAGAGCACAGCAGCACCAACAGGACCAGGAGCAGCGCCAGCAGGACAGCAGCACCACAGGACCAGGAAGCAGCACCAGCAGATAAAGCACCAGCAGAAGCACCAGCACCAGGAGCAGCGCCATCAGAGTAAACACCAAAAGCAAGACAGCAGCAGCACCAGGAGCAGCACCAAGCAGAGTCAGCACCGAGCCAGAAGCACCCAGCACCAGGAGGAAGCCCAGCAGATAAGCACCAGTCAGAAGCACCAGCACAGGAGCAGCGCCAGCAGAATCAGCACCAACAAGAACACCGCCACCAGGAGCACACCAGCAGAGTACCAGCACTAGCAGAGTCAGCCGAGCAGCAGAAGCCCAGCAGAAGCAAGTCAGAGCCAGGGGTGGGATGGTGCCTGTCCTTCTTGCCAGGCCTGGCAGAAGATGGCACAGACTTCCTCTTCTTCCCTATGGTTGTTGGCTGGAGATGTGTCTGGCAGCAGGTCTTCTTCTGACTGTGACCTGCTTGCGAGCTGCATCCTTTTATATCCGCGGGGCTGATGCAATGCATCCTCTCCACATGCGCCAGTGAACACTTTGCATCTGCTAGTTATCCTCTAGGCATCCGCTAGGTGTCCGCTTGGCATCCGTGTATCCGCTCGGCATCCGCTCTGCATCCATTCTTCCACTGCGCGTCCGTTTCGCTCTGCTCCCCCGGAAGCCCTGCGGATGTGCATCCGCTTCATCCCTTCCATCCGCTAGGCTTCCGTGGAGCATCCGCTTTACATCCTGGCTACGTCCTCTCCCGTCCGTTCTTTCCGTTGTTGTCCACCTCTGTTTATGCAAATTTGGGGGCACTTTGGAGAGAAGGATAACAATGGAAAATTTTCTCGTCCGCTGTGTCCTTTTTACATACTTTTTGCATCCATCGGCCTATGTGACAGGCCCTGAACATGAAATACTTGCCATGCACTTGTTTCTGAGAACCTATACTGCAGTTCAGTCTAAATAATTTGTTTTTATAAATACCTAGCATTTCTTTAATTTAAATTTCATGCTATATTTAAACTATGATTGTCTAAGGTGTTATTGGGCCTTAATCCTTCTAGTATAAGAAACTATCAAAGTTGACAGTCCAGCAATACTGAACATTGATTTTCACCATCATGTGCTTATACATTTAATAATAAGCAAATGAAATGTGTGTGTTAATAAACTGTTGACTACAGAGGATGGAAGATTTAGATTTTAAAGAACAAGAGTTCCTAATCATATGCCAAATCATTAGAAGGCATGTATATATGGTGGGTACCAAAGCACAATTGTATCTATTCATGAAAAGTAAAAAATAAAATCCACCTAGAAATGTGTTTAGTGGTCAGAGTAAATCCAACCTGTGCAGATTATATGGTTATTCAGGAAAGAAATATATGTAAGTAATAGAAAATATAAAATTAAAGTGTGGAAAAAAAGAAATTAAAAGATCCCATATATTCCTTAATATAAGTGTTATAAATTCATTGTACACCCCTTCTTTAGATTAGTAGCATGAAACTTTAGATGAAATTTAACTGAAAGCACTCAATTGTGGCTTTATTACTTTTGCTATTGTCTTGAAGTCCTCTGTTCCAAAATAGTGAAAGGTTTTGAGAAATCCATGCACTCTTCAATGAATCGATATCTTTAAGAGATGAAGGAAACTAAAAGAAGGAGAGCGTCTCTTTTCTTGATTTGTGAATATTTCATTTAGTTTAAATATTGTTTCCTTGGAGAAATGTTGGCAGCACTTGAAATAAGAAATGTTAATTAATGAAGGAGGCACTTAACTTGGGCTTAAAAGGGTAATCCTTTGCTATGTTACATAAATGCTAATTGAATTCTAAGAATATATTACTGTAGAATTAACCGCTATGAGACGGAGGCACTTTTTTATGGCATTGTTTTTAATGGCTGTAGTAGTCATCTTTCGCTTGACACAGCTAGAAGGATACTGTTCATAGTATTGTGAAATAAAAAGCACAGAAAATGAGTTAGCTATTTCTAGGGTGAAACATTTAACTAATTAAAGACATTCCAAATGATTTTTTTAAAAGCTCCTGATTAATGGGGTGCTTTGTGGAAAAAATTCCCCTTCTCTTTCTCCATTCTAATATATATATATANTATATATATATATATATATATATATATATATATATATATATATATATATATATATATATTAGAAGGAGAAAACTGCAAATTTCAATGCTCTCCCTCCCGCCTCCCAACTTGCTAATATTCTTCTCTTATATATGGAAATCCTGTTTTGTATATGTAAGCAAAGACTTTAATAGTAAACATGAGCAAAAGATGGAATATTGAACAAATCATGAATAGGATTTAAGATCAAAGGCACAATCATGTTCTTCTGCTTGAAACTTTGGTTCTAACAAGAGAGAAATGTTTCCCTGTACACATATACAATCTCCCATAGTGACTGATAGCATGCTCTGTATGAAGCCGCTATTTGTCCCTGTGTCTTTAGAAAATGGCAGCACGTAGTCAGTGCTGACTGAATTTGGAAAAGCTAAGCAGGTATAGGCATGATTGATATTAGAAAGAAGACCAACACAAAATTCCAGGGCTATGGATGAGACTGGAAAGTCAATAAAACTTCTGGGAGTAATGTTGGATTAAAGACTGCTCCATGAGAACAGAGTTAATGACCAATGCAATGTAATGCTATTACCATGTTGTTATGTTTTGTTGTGTTGTGTTGTGTCCTGTCGTGTTATTATATGTGTGTATGTAAAACTGGAACAAATAACTTATTTGACTGAGGCTTAATATTTATTAATAATGAATAAAATTGAATTTATTTAATTTACAATAATTCTACATCTATAAAACAATAATAAATTGTTATATCCATAAAACAATTCATTCATTTAATCATGCATATTATTGTGTTGTCTCAAATCAAAGGCATATTTTTGAACAGGAGGATATTTGGCAAAATGCAAGGAAGATCAAGATACTGCTAGAAATTTATGTTTCAAGAATGGGAACTATTACCAACAAGGCCTATCTCTTGGACCACATCTCATCTGCCTTTTGTTTGAGATGGGACCTTCATCAGAACCTATGTAGCTGTTTGGACCAGGTAGTCAGAGTCAAATTTGGCAAGATGGTTCCTAAAATATGCTGGTTATTTCTTTTTATTGGGCCCATAAATCTACCGGGATCCAATGCAGTGATGGCAAAATCAGGATTACTCTACTATGGGGGTATTTTGGCTGGACTTCTAGTCAACTCGTTCTGGACCATTTGTGGCTTTCAGCTTATCTTCATAGCAGTTCTATCATTCTAGGAGTATGAATTATGAATGACCTTTCATAAATTTCTTTTATATGCATATTTTGTTCAGAGAATTGGATCAAAAAGTTTGCTACCAAATATCAAGGATGACTGCATTCTAGAACTCATGTTGATTCAAGAAATTGTACAAGATATTTCTCCAGCCCTAGTTACTGCAGTTAATAGACTTAGTCCCATTCTTTCATTGAACTGCTCTTTTCTTGAACTATTGAACTACTAGAAAGTGTCAACTTCACGGTCAAAACAATTAGCACATAAAATTGAATTCTACAAAGAGATAATTCTAAGTGAAGAGATTATGCAGATTTTAAAAATCTATGGAAGCTACTGGATAACATACAAGTCTGGATTTTTATTACACAAGGCTTTTGAAAAGGATGAAGATTGTCCTGATTTCATGCAGAAAATGAACATAAATAAAATGGAGGAAAGAAGGCAGAAGGGGAAGAAAACTATCTTGAAGATTGGCTGGCTCATAAATCCTTGCTGGTTTTCATATACCATATTTCATATGGATCATTAGGTGGATGGATGAAATTTTGACCTTCTTGGGCACCTTTTAAGATGTCAACTTTAGGTAATAAGAAGATTATGCATTTTTACTCCTCCCCAATATGGAATCTACCAATTTTATTTGTATAAGATTTATTGCCACTTGCTCAGTTACATTGTAGTAAAACCCAGGAGATAAAACTCTCAAATTACTCAGCACAGAACTTGTTTTCAAGAAATAATTACTGTGTTTCCAAACATGAAGTTATTCTTCACTAGGGGAAATTTAAGACTTGAATATTTTCTGTGGTGATTTAGACTATGTAATAAAATAATTACACAATTAGTGCTAAATTATCTATATACTCAAGTCTCGTACCTCTTTTTTTTAATCCCACTTTCTCTTTTTCTCCCCATGGACTGTTATTTGTCTTTGGTATGATATCTCATTGCTACTGCAGTAATGCTATATGCTTTCTCAGTAATCATCATTAGTTCCAAGGGACTTTCTCAACTATACTTCTCCAGCTAACATTTAATATCAACTAATTTTTTGCTTTGTCAGGTTGCTCTATGCTTCTCCTTTACTACTCTGCCTTCAAGTGAATTTGCACTTGGCAATATTTCTCACAATGGCTGCACCTTCTTACCATTAAGTTGCTTTCTTATGATCATATTGATGTAACATACCAAACTCGAAACTTAATAACATGTTGATCAAGCTAATTTTGGTTTCTGTAAATTGGGGGAAAGGTTTGTATTGTGTTCCTCCAGAGAACAGGTTAATTCTGTAACCAAACTGAATATGTGTGATGGCAGTCATTCTATAATTGCACATTTGCAATATATTTTTGATATTATTTATTCCTACAATTGCAGCCCTCCTTCTTTTCAGTCTTCTCCATGCAAGATGAACAATGATTTCAGGAATATCTCCAGGATGCAGGGAAGGCTAAAGAAGTCACAAAGGCCTTCAGAAATATGCAGGACATCCACGGCACAATTGCAANGGAATATCTCCAGGATGCAGGGAAGGTTAAAGAAGTCACAAAGGCCTTCAGAAATATGCAGGACATCCACGGCACAATTGCAACCTGCTATCTACAAGTTGACACATCCCCCAGCCCGCACCATGGTGTCTCTGCTTTGTATTCCTGAACTTTAACTTATCTAGCCACCCAGAGCATAGAACTATCTGCAGTGTACATGTTTTAACAAAACAAAAAAGAGACAATGCAAAGCAAAGCAGATTACACAACTATGGACAACTGTATAATCACAATACAGAGGACCATTGTGAAAATTCCCATCCATTAAAAATCTCACCCATAGAAAGTAACCCATTAAAGAAACCAATGTATATTTATCCTTCCCTCTGATGTGCTGGGTTTCAGCATGTAGACATTTTTTTCATTTGGGAGTACTGAATTTCATGCCTGCATTCAAAATGAATACAGCCACAAAAAAGGGTTGTGTCATTCAATCTTTATACATGCTTCTAATGGCTACTTGTCTTCACTTTCTACATTATGATAAAAAATACCTGGTTGGAAGGTGGTATTAAATTTTCTTTTAAACAATTCCCCCTGGACTTTTCATATTGTTAAGAAAAAGTATGAAATTTTCAATGGCTTGCACAATAGATGAATACCACTTACCACATAGCAGGCATTGGCCCACTTGTTTGTTTCTGGTTTTGCTGTACCCCACTTATTGACTTGTTTGGCAGCTGTGTAGCAAATATAATCATTTTATTTATTTCTCCCTTGCATTTTGGCACCATTTGTGTATGGGTTTTTTTGTTCAAAAACAAAAATTTAGAGACAAATGATTGAGTAAGTTGAAATGATGTTAAAAACAAATAATATTGAAATGGCAATGCTTATGAAATAATATGTGCTTTGGTCTCAAAATAAACATTAAGCTTTTCTAGTTCTTGCCACTTTTTTTGCAGTAATGGCAATAGTTTTAGTCCTTCTAAAACAATGGATAATAGATAGTTCTTTTAAAATATTATCAAATCCAAATCCTCAATATTTCCAAGTCCGGTAGCTTTCTTTCACATGTTATTAGAAAGAGTGATGCTGCATATTCCAATGAAAATGAGTTTGGAATATGAATGCATATAGCTTCTAATATCTAAAGATAATCCAGGTGCATTGCCCTTAGCTTTGAAGATAAAGAAGCATTGTTGCTGATAAATTAAACTGAGGAGACCACTTTGATGTATCCATGCTGTCTGTAGTGCTCAAACTGGTTCTCAAAAGGGCAAGGATAGTGTTCATTGGTGCTGCCTGATTACTGGAATAGAGATTCTTTTTAAGTGTTCTATAGCTTGCAGAGAAATATACATGATTCTGGAGTCCTAAATGAGGCAATCAATTTGCCAGACAATTGCCAAGTTTGAAAAATTCAACAATGTTGTAAGAGCAGATATGTCTCTTACTTTGAAACCCGAAAAAAAATTTTTTTTTCGTGTTTACTGTTTAGTCCTATAACACATACCGAGGAACTGGGAGTTCTGCCCAGTTTATCCAGTTTGCCTGGTCTACTGGGAAGAGGTGTTTGCAAAAAACTTGGCTATTGTTCTCTGTTGAGGCAGTTTTACTCAAGGATCGCTGGGTTTGTAGAGGGAAAGTTCAAAAATCAACAAGATGGTAGACACTGCAATTGTGTGTTCCCCAGTTAAATTTACACATATAATTTCCATATGCCTTTATAATGCTTTAAAAATAATCACATTGTCCAATTCAGTTGTGAGTCTTCCAAGAATTTTTAAAATACTTCAGATTCCTGTTAACTCAAGACTGTCAGTATTCCAGAGATTATTCATTCCAGCCAGTAACTCCAGGACAACCATAATCTCAAAGTACTTTTATTAGAACAGAAACTTTGGTACCTCTGTGGAATTCCGAAACTAAAGTTTCCCCCCAGACTTCCCACAAGGACCCAACCTACAAACCATCCCTTTTTCCCCAGATCATACATCACGTGAACTAATTCCCCTTCAGCCCCATTTCTTGCTGCACCATTCACTTACTGGAACTTAATGATTTCTTAGATAAAACAGATGACTCTCGATGAGTTTGTTATAGTCGGGGGAGGTTACCTCCACAGCTGTGTGGCAGCTTTTAATAACAATTCCAAAGCTGACAGGTGTCCCCCCTTGAGAAAGACAGGATTGAAAATTCAGACTTTATCAAATTATCACAGTGGTATGTTTCGGTGCATCTTGGCCATTTCGTCTGTATCAGCCTGTAGTATAACCTATAAAATTTACATTTTTCTTTCTTTTCCCCTTGATTTCAGAAAGGGACAATGAGGAAACCAAGCCTAATGAAGTGTAATAGGTAGTAGAACATTAAGAGAAGGCTAAATAGGGACAGAATATCATCTGTAAAATATCCAAAAGGATGCCATGCAGAAGAAGGACAAGTCCTACTGTCTATTAAGTGTTTTTTCTCCATGTTTTTTTCAGTCTATCAGGGCAACCTGGTCTATCCAATTATGGGACAGAGCATGCTGCTTTCTATTGTCTATTCTACTGTCTATTGTTTGATGGAATGGAAGTTATGGAAAAACAAATTTCAATTGAATATTTGGAGGAGGGGAGGAATAGTAATTTGACACTGGAATCAATTACCTACAGATATGGAAGTTCCTCTTCACTGAAAGTGTTTAGATTATTTGTTGGGAATGCTGTAATTTGGATTCTTGCCCTTCCATACTGATTCTGTAATTTTTATAACTGTATAATTTAAGGTACAGATAGTGTCTCCTGAAGAAAATTTAGCTACATGATCTCTAAGACCCAACCACTGACTTGATAGCACATAAGAAATCAATCAAGTTTAATAATAGGAAGGATTAATTTTCAAGATATCTCTTTTCAACTATTGTTTGCATCTATTTTTTTCTGAATGTTTCCATTTAAGAAGAATAGTGGAGAATACCCTCACACCTATAGCTGGATCCCAGCACAATATTACATATTCATCATGATCAACAATCTCTACTATATGGCACAGTTACTTTCTCTACTACAATAAACCTGAAGTTTTTTTAGAGGTTTAACCGCAATATGCCTTTATACCTAGTTTGTTTTCATACATGTTACAGGATTTCAGTCATCATCTGCCCATCTGGGTCATTGGCAGGATGACCTTTGAATCATAACATATTGTCAAGAGCTGTCATCCCACATTTTGCATAAGTTATTTTTCAGGTTTAGACAACTTGTACAGGCAAAAGACCTGGAAGGATAGTTAAACTGGCCCCAGTAGAAAGCAATGCAGCCTGAAGGCATTCTGACATGTCTGATCAGATTTCTCATTTTTATCATCATGTTGCAATGAAAAGGTTGGCTGTGGTTTGCAATGTTAATTCCCTCTGACAATTTCAGAATTTCCATCTTCTTGACAAAATAGATAAAAACTACTTTTCCTGTGGGAAATTTTGTTTAAATCACATTTTGTGCTCCTGGGAATGTTATTTCAGCCATTTGTTTCAGTAAAATGACAGCAACACACCCCCCCCAAAAAAAAAACACCCACTACCACCACCCCTTCCCAACTGTGCTTCTTTATACATCTAGGTCTATCCTCCAAAATTAGATGAAATTTAGGGTGATCACATCTAGGCTGCAAAATTCCAGATAAGAATTAGGGTTAGACTGAACATCTTTATTGGCATGTAGTGGTTATTAAGAATTTTGCAATATATAGTAGCCCAGTGGAATCATATTTCTTAGTGCTTTCTCAATGAGCAAGTTTACAATAATAAGGTTTCTGGGTTTCATATTATCTGATTTAGAAATATGAAATCAAATCACACTTGTCCATAACATAAAACAAAACTTTTTGAGTTAGTGGGTGAGAGGAACCTTAACTTTCTTTTTATTTTAGTCCAATACTCCCATGTACAGACATCCTTCAGTCAGATAAGAATTGAGAAAGGGATGCTGGCATACAAGCTAAAACGACCTGGAAAATGCCAAAGATAGAACCATGTTATGTATCATCTTTGACATTTCAATAAGCCACTGGCTGTGATGCAGGAATCTGTAGAAATATTCCATAAAATTACTGGTCAGGAGGGACTTTTTAAGTTAGCAGCATATGTCTAACTTGTGCAACTACACAATCTGTCTTGTACTAGACTATAACGATGCAATAAAAGACTTTTTCACAGCTATTTTATATGATTTTGACAAAAATATAGATCTTAGGTTTAAATGACAGCCTCATCTGTCTAGCTTTGAAATATATTCAAATAGAGAGAGGGTGGATACCTGTTGCTTGTATCGGAAGCCATAATCACATTAATAGATAGATAGATAGTAGATTAGATAGATAGATAGTAGATAGATGATAGATAGAATAGATGCTAGATAGAAGATATATAGATATATGTGTGTGTATAATTTGTTTTTCCTAAAGTGTTTTCGATGGGTATCTTATATGTGTTGGTATTCAGTTTTGTTTCCAGGTATTTTCCCCATGTCTTTATAGTTGTTTGGGCTTTTAAAGTTTTGTCAGTGATGTTTCAGCAGAATCTCATCTGCATCATCAGGCTTGTGTATTTGGTGTTTACATCCATGGCCGAAGTTGCAACAACTTTTAAAAGCACAACTATAAATGACGTGGGAAAATACCTGACCACAAAGTCCGAATTATATATATATAAATATATATATAATGTTTTTAAGCTCTCGCGGGTACTTACATGTTGTGCTGTATAGTCTGGCCTGTCTGGGTATTATCACCACGTCAATTGTAAGTTCTGGTTAAAGGTTTGTAGCTCATTGTAATGTTCTGTTAAAGTTGTAAAGCAACGTTTCAGGGCAGAAATCTCATCTGCCATCAACTACAAAGGCTTCATGGAATGGGAAGTGTGTCTCACTCCTCTGTTTATTCGAAATTGTGAGGCTGTTCTCGTTCTGATTGGCTATTTAACGCTGGTCTGTGTCCAAGTCCAAATGAACACAGACCAGGTTTAATAGCCAATTCAGAGAGACCAGCCTCAATTTGAAACAGAGGAAGTGAGACCACTTTCCATCAGAAGCGCCTGATGATGCACAGATAGAGATTCTGCTGAAAGCGTTGCTTAACAATTTAACAGAACTACAATGAGCCTACAACGTTTAACAAAGAACTACAAATTGACGTGGGATAATACCGAAGGAGAAGCTAAACAGCACAAATATGATATAATATATATATATATAGATATATACTATACTATACATTATAATACTAATATTATATATTATTTATATATATAATATATTATATATATACTGTCAGCAAGCTTCCTTTCGGGTATTATCGCCCACATCATGTGTTGTAAGCAACGTTTAGCAGAATCTCATCTGCCATCATCCGAGGCCTTCTGTAATGGAGTTTGTATGATGAGGTCAGGGTCTCAAAAGCCGTTGGTTTTAAATTTGGAGAGAGGCTTTAGCCCTATTATTGTGGCAGGATGTTTTTTTCTACATCTGATTGGTTGGGAGTCTTGTCTGTGTTTATTGGACTTGGAGGTTTGTTTGATTGGTGTTCTGTTTCTTCTGTCTGTTTTGTGGCTTGGGATTGGCTGGCAGACGCTCTGTTCGCTGTATTGGAGCTTTCAGATGCAGCTGGCCTTGCGTGAAAGGACGGCTATTAATCTACTTATGGAAGCTAGGTTTACATCTGGGTTGCCTGGTGGGGGTGTGTTTGAGCTGGGAGATAATCAGAGGGAGTTGTTTGTGCCAGGTGTTTTGGCCATGGCTTGTGTGTGGAGATCTTTCTATTTGAAGTGGAAGGCTCCCAAATGATGACAGTCCTGGTGGAATCACCTGTCTATTCATGCTTTCAGTCTAGTTTTCCAATCCTCTATGGGCTTGCTGGTCTTTTTTCAATCTCTATGGCTTCTCTGATGATTCTGTGGCTGGGGTTTTCTATAGTGGCTAGGGTTTTAGTGCAAGCAAACTAGAAAGGAATTTATAGGGCATGTGAATATATTTCACCTATAGTTCACAAGTCACAACTTGCCATGTAGGATAGTTGAGATAATAAACAAAGGAATCTCCAACAATTCATCTCCTGGTTAAAGAGTCAGAATACTTTCAAGCAATGGTATATTATAAGTGTAGTCTTACCAAACAAGGATTCTTCATTATATCAGTCCTGCCATTTTCAACCTGTAGGTCTATATGTCTGTGAAGCCTAAATTCATCTACATTCAGAAGGCCACTTTATCTCTTTTAGGATGTATTGGTTTTATACTGAGCAAGATTGATAAAGGAGGAGGATTCAAGGACTGACAACAATATGAAACAATTTTAATATTTGTTAGGGACCATGATAACCATCTAATGATGATATGCAAAATGTGGTCCACGGTTCAGCCTTTGTGTTGCTAGACAGATTATAAATGCCTTAATCTGATATCATTCATCTACAATTGTAGAATTGGTTCTTTCAATGATCATAAAGGATAGCATCCTACAATTTCTATCACATTGCTGCATTTTGGGGTTGGTATAGCGTACAAGAAAAGTAAATATACTAACTTTATATCAGAAGGATTGTGTTTTCTTGACCACAGAGAAATTGCTCCTTCATCACAACTGGTGAGGAAAATATCTATTGGATTATTTTATATAATCTAAGAATTGTTTTTATTTTTTTCTACATTACTCATAGCTCAAAATATGATCATCCCCTCTATTTATGTATTTTCCAGCTGATGATTTTCTAACCAGGTATTGGCAATAGAAAATAAAGTTAGAATGCCTCTTTATTCTGCATGATGTTGTGATCCCCCCAAGTACTGGTCCCAGAAGCAAGTATTGCACAACAATAACACAATAACACATGGCAAAAAGCA
This sequence comes from Laticauda laticaudata, assembly GCA_004320025.1. NCBI lineage: Eukaryota > Metazoa > Chordata > Lepidosauria > Squamata > Elapidae > Laticauda > Laticauda laticaudata. Next base: position 16,656 of record BHFT01037743.1, read on the forward strand.
ATGGAAATTAAAGAATATTTCTAACCAGGTAAATGAGAATATGCATTTTCAAAGAGTTAATATATGATCATCTTTCTGAAGAGGCCAAAATTCCAAAGTTTCAAAATCACATTTCATGATTCTATGGACAAATCAGCAGTGGACAAAGCTTTTGAAACTTTTGGGAGAAAATCAATGTTGATGCTTTTTTTACAACACAAAGAGCAAAATGCCCTTTCTAAACCTCCAAAACCACCCATGTCTTACTGCCACTCCCTAATCTTCTCCCAAACAATTTTAATTAAACAGAACAAGAACACTGAAGCCAATTCTTGATAATGAGAAATCAATAACCCAGCATGGATGTTTCACAGCAATGTCAGAGTACAACTACAGATTTAATGAAATGAAAAATATGAGGTAGACATGGCAGATCTCTTCTTTAAACATTAGCTTTAGCTGGTTTCCCCGCATATGAATTCCAGCACAAGAACAGAACTACTCAACACATCAGTTGCATCATGTCTTAAGTAAATGTGTTGATAAGTTTGTGACAGGTGACAGCATGTTTGTATATGGATATGGATGTGGATATATGCCTAGAATATATAACATGTATTACATCTGCTCATCCCACTAGATCTAGTAGATGCTGGGGTTCTTACCAGCTAGGGAGCTTCATTTGATGGATACTAAACAGTTGCCTTTCTGGTGGATTTATGTGGTCTGGTTTTGTGCCTTTTATAATTTTAAAGTTTATAAAAGTAATAACATTAATATTAGCTTGTATATATTTCTTTTCATTTTGTTGTATGTTGCCCAGAGTCACTTGATTTTTAGGCATTTGATTAGTGGTCAACTAATGCTTGTACATAGCATTCCTCACTCATTAGTGAACAAATTACTAATTCATTATTAAATGAATTAGAAAAACTCTTTTGTTTTTCTAATTTTTGAAAAACTCTTACTACTTGAAAAACTCTTACTACTGATCAAGGGAAGGGTGAGAAAGACATCAAGTACAATGAAAACTATGAAGTGGACTCTGAAGGTAAGATGCCTTGGAGAGAAGAGTAGTAATAGAAAACAAATCCCCCCAAAATAATAAATATCAGTGATGCTTCCGTGATGTGGCAGGGACTAAGGGATCATTGCAAAAGCAATTAAATGCTACCCTGGAAGCACAGTGCATCAGAAAAAATTGAGACACACTAGACCTTTGTAGTTTCTCTTATCTTTAATAATCTTTCAAAAACTGATCCTGGCCAGTAGCTGGCTTCCAGGAGTTTTCAAAGAAAGCAGGCAGTTACGTAGGAAGAATAGAGTTGGAAACAAACTATGAAGGAAGACAGTGCTAATGAAATAAGAGGCAGATAGAGCTTGATCCAAGTAAAGGCAGGGTTTCTTTTTAAGTGGGAATCATGTGTTTTTGAATGTCCTTGTTCACAGCTAAGTCTAGTTGGGCCTGGAATGTGATTCATATCTAAAAGCTTCTTTGTATCTTGATTATAAAAATCTGGGAAATAAAAGATTGTGGCTGAGTTCAATAAGAAAAGAACTGAGCTGTTTGTGTCTGCAAGGTTTCTGGTGCCTTGGGGTTGCTATTCTTTTATGTTTTTGATGAGAAATCCAAAGTTGAGTAATTGTGTGTGACAGGGACAGGATGTGTGCAAAATGTGATAGAATGATAAGCAGTAAATTTGGTACAGTGAATCCAGGTTTAGAATATCTGCTCAGTTATGAATCTGACATTGGGACATTTATTCTTTTTCAGTTTAATCCATTTTCATAGTTATTGTGTGGATAAATTGAGAGAAATCCTCATCTGTTCTTCTTCAAACTTCTTAAAAGAAAAGCTAGGACCTAAATATGATAAATGGGTGAATAAATAATATGATAAAACTATTTGTAGGAATTCATCAAGTATGCAATTTAATCAAAATGGATACTGTTGAGCACTTTAGGAATCTCAGATACTTAAGACAAATTAAAGCACCCTGGAAACTGTGTGCATTGCACAATTCTATATTTTCCTTTCCTTATGGCTACAGTTTTCTGCATCTTACCAATCCACCCATCCATCTATACACAACTTTGCATGTATATATTCACTATCAAGGTTGCAAGTCCCATATTCATGATTTGAAGCAAAGCAAACTGTATAAATGGAAGAGAACATAGGCAATTTTTATTAATTTACTTCTTGTATTCTCAAATTAGTCACAAAATGTAAGCTTCAGAAATCCATTTTGTCTTACTTGATCAATTCATTTGGAACTTTTCAGATCTGCCTCTTACTAAGTTTAATTAGCCTCTTAAATTGATTATATTCCTAACTTATCAAGCATGTACTACTGGCATCATGCAGGGGTATAGGAACACTTTCTAAGCTTTGACTGGGAAGAAAATAGTGTTTATGCCATTCTTGTAAACCGGCAAAGAGAACAAAATAACCTGTATTGAATCAGCACAAAAAACAAAGGCAATATGTCAAGAGATATTTGCAGAAGATTCAAACTATCCAATATTATTAATTAACAATTTATTATGTAACTGTCTACCTGTCACATTAATTAACTGTTGTAACTGTTTAGTACACTATTGTCATTGACCATGCCAACCAGAAACTCCAGAAACTCCAAATCCTCCACTACTAAACAACAACAAAATAATATCTCTACCAATGACCTCCCAGACTCCTGTACATGCAAATTGAAAGAGAAAATAACATCAATGCTATCAGTATGGACAATCAAACACCCTTGCCTGCCTTGAACTTAAACAAAGACGTAGCTGATCTCCTAAAAGCATCAGATATATTCCCTTGTTCTATGTCCATCAGTTTTCCTCAAGCTAAATAAACCAAGTACCCTGCCTGACAGAGTTGATAGCATAGAATCACTCATGCACTCAATTGGAAAAATGCTTAGCAACACATTTTTGAAACCAATTATTACAAGAAAGCCTAATTTCTCTTTGAAAAAAAAAATACAGCACTGATAAGCGGACTACCAATCAGCTCAAAATCAAATCCCAACCCAACAACACTACCACAACTATTGTTAAGGTAATTCCCAGTTAGGGAGAATGAGTGCACACAGGGAGACATAGTGAGAGTAGTGAAGAATAACACACAACTAGCACACAGAATACTCTGTATAGTAAAATGAAGGTTTTTTACTTCCAGTAAAATGGTTAAGCAAAGTTCAACAAACAGTCCAAATCATTCATGTTAAAGCAGTCAGTTTTTCAGTCCAGGATTGGATTGTCCAGGCAACAATCCAGTTATTTAACTGTATAATCCAATAACAAAGTCCAGTATCAAAAACAGTGTCAGTAACAGACTTACATCAAATCCAAGAAGAACTATGATCAGTAACAATCAATTGGGAAATGTAGGAAACCACTCTCAGCAACAGGAGACACAGGACTAAAACAACCAGGTTTCTAGCTCCATCTTATGGTTGTTTGCCATCTTTAATGGACACACCCAATTACAATTTTAGCATTCTCTTAAAGAGACAGTATTAAAATGTCTATCCTGGTTTATACATTTTTCTAACCTTCTAAAGCACCAATTCCACCTACGTTTTCTACAGTTTTGTAAACAACAAAGTAAAAACTCAAGGTCCATCCCACCCCTGAAAAGACCTAATGGTAAAGACTGCAATGATGACACCATTAAGCCAACCTCTTTAACATATTCTTTCGCTCATTATTTGTAAACAGCAATGGATCATGCCAGTATTTCTTTAGTCGAACTACAGACAACTACAATGATCTAATACATATTGATTTTACAGAAGACAATGTTTAAAAAGCACAACGCAATCTAAAACCCTCTCTATCTATTGGACTGACAGGCATATGTGCCGACTTCTTAAAAAAGCTATCCCACTGCCATAGCTGAACCTCTAAGTATAATCTTTGAAAAAATCTTCAGGACCAGCTCCTTGCCAAAACTATAACAAGCCATGGTCATCCCCATCTTTAAAAAAGGAGATCCCACCTAGTTGAAATTACAATCCTCTTTATGCTGCGTCACCTGTAAAGTCATGGAATCAATATATTAACCAATCCATTATCCTCCACTTAGAGACAAACAATCTACTCTCTAATAAACAATTTGGTTCAGGAAAAAAATATCCTGTAATCTGGCAACTCTTACACTGGCAAAAACATATGGACTATAAATTTGATCAGGGCAAACAATAGACACAACTAGCATAGGATTCTGTAAAACCTGGGACTTCCAATTTGCAAGGCTCGGCGGTGGCAGGAATCCGCAATCGTGCACCAGTTTCTGCTGTGGCTCGCTGCTGTGAGTGCCCTGAGCCAACTGGCTTCGGGGCTATAGCTACCCCGTAGAGGTAGCTGAAGACAGGGGAGACCTAGCAGGGGTTGGGGGGAGTCATACACCCTCCTCAGCTTGCTTAATTCCCTTTTCCAAAAGTGGTAGAGCGGCGATCAGAAATGGCTGCACAAAGAAGCTTTCATCCGCAAAAAAAATGTGCAGCAGGAGGAAGCTGGGAAGTAAAGTTTTGGCTGACCGAGGAGAAGCAACATCCAAGATATCCTGAAATTAAATTTTGGGAAAAAGATACATCGTTCCCAAGAAGATTTTGAAACAGCAAATGAAAGTGAAAAGGAAAGTTTGTTTTTTCTCACTCTCCTTCCTTACCGGTGACAGCAAGATGAATGAGGAAATTGGAAAAACACCTCTTTGGCATCAGCAGGTAATCAAACTGGAAAATTAAAGCCAAGGGACAGTAAAGATTTCTGAACATTGGAAAAAAAAAATTATGCTGTAAGTGGGAAGGGAGAGGATAAGAATTAAGATTAAAGATTTGGCTGGAGGAGACTGACAAGATTTTAAAAGACACATTTTTAATTTGGAACTTTGTAACTGAATTACAAGCCCCAGGAAAAGAAAGTGAAAAAAAGAAGAAAGTGTTAAATGAAATAGACTGTGTATTTGGACTGTTGATCGACTTTGGGACTTTTGGAAATTCTTATTTGAATGAGTAAAATCATTTGGGTTGTTTAAAATTTTTTGAAAAAATAAATGAAATGAAATATGAGAGAATTGAATTAAGAAGGAATGGGAACATTTTTTAATTACATAATGAAGGAAGGAAGGAATGGGGACATTTTAATTACATAATGTTTTAAAATATAAGTGAAAATTTGGGGGAAGTAACTACCCAAAATTTTAAGTGTTCCCATAGAAGCATGATACCTATTTGAAAAGGAATGTATAAAATGTTTAAGATTTATAAATAGTAAAGCAACAGAAAAGAGGAATACAGAAGAGGGAAATGAGATGAAGATTGAAATAAGTTGTAAAGAAACAGGACTTATTTACAGATAATGGGGTAAAAATGATAACTGAAAAAGAGATGCTGTAAAAATACATGAGACTGTATATTTGTATTTGTATTAGAAATAATGTTAGAAAATTTGGAACAACATATGATTATAAAATGGATAAAATATTCAGGTGAATAAGGAAAACTTTTCTCCTGAACAAAATAAATGAAATGAAATATGAGAGAATTGAATTAAGAGAGAATGGGAACATCTTTAATTACATAATGTCTTAAAATATAAGTGAAGTGGGGGAAGTAACTACGTAAAATTTATAAGTGTTCCCATAGAAGCATGATATTTATTTGAAAAGGAAGGTATAAATGTTTAAGATTTAAATGATATTAATTTTAATGAATAGAGTTCAATTGGTATGGATTGTTGTTGTAATTATATATATATTTTATAATTTTTTTCTTTTTTTTTAAAATATAGTGTTTAGCTTTAGAATGTACTAAGCAGAATGCCAAATGAAAGTTATGTATTATTTTAAGTGTAAATTTAGGGGAAAGATATAAAGGTGTCATACTCCAATCAGTGTTACACGGAGAAGTTTTGTGTTAATGAGAAAACATAATAACAGCCGAAACAGGGCAGACAAAGGATATAACTATAATGATTTAAATTGAGATGAAATAAATAAAATACAATTAAGAGAGTTGAAAAAGAGGAGAGAAGCTATACAGAAAATGTTGAATGGTAATAAGATATGGAATAGTATAGAAAAGTGAGCATGAACTTGAATTTATGTCTGTACGAAGAGATGTAACCCAGGATCAACGCTCTTTCAAAAAGATGTTTTATGTTTTTATGTTATGTGTTGTTGTATATGTTTGTCTTTTAAAAAACAATAATTTTTTGGGGAAAAAAAAGTGTAAAAACCTTTGATTCAGTGGTACATGACAAAACTACTCCTAAATCTAAAATCTTATGGTACTCTGCGACACCTGTCATAACTGTATAGAAGCATTCCTGTCAAACAGACAATGAAAGGTCAAAATTGGAACATCCGATCAAATTCTGTACCTGTCAACAGTGGCAGTGTTCTAGAACCAACTCTTTTCATACTCTGCATTAAATGACCTCTGTATCATATTGAAGAGAAACTGTGTCCTCTTTGCTGATGATGTAAAGCTATTTCAACACCACAGACAATAGTGCATCCTTCAAAAGACCTCAACTATATATCAGCTTGGTCAAACAAATGGCAACTTCAAATCTCAACAAATAAATGCTCTGTCTTACATATGGCAAAAAAAATATCAGAAAATAAAATACAGGCTAAAATAGTCAAGACCTTGTTGCTGATCCAAACTCTGTCAGGATCTTTGGAGTACTCATCTCTAATGATCTAAGTGCTAGAGCCCACTGTAAACTACATAGCCAAAAGGCGTTAAGAGTTGTTAACCTAATTCTTACATAGCTTTTTCTCTGGTAATATCACACTACTAACTAGAGCATACAAAATATTTGCCAGACCAATACTCGAAACAGCTCATCAGTCTGGAACTAATCTGATATTAACAACAGTTGAGAAAGTCCAGAATATTTCAGCAATAAGAGTCTCACTCCTCTACTTTTTTGCAGAATACCTTATGCCACCAGACTCGAAATTTCTAGACCTAGAAATCTAGAAACTACGCCGCCTTCAGTCTGATCTAAGTATAGTATATAAAATCATTACATTGCAATGTTCTACCTGTCAATGAATACTTTAGCTTCAACATAACAATACAAGAGCAAAACAATAGATACAAACTCAAGGTTAATTGCACCAAACTTGATTGCAGGAAATATGACTCAGCAACAGAGTGGTCAATGTCTGGAATACTCGACCTGACTCTGTGGTTTCTTCCCCAAACTCCAAAAACTTTAACCTTAGACTGGTCTACTATTGATTACACCCCTTCCTAAGAGATCTGTAGGGACGTTAAATCGCACCAACGTGCCTACCATCCCTGTCCTATTGTTTATTTTATATTTTTTCTATTTTTCTTATATGTATCCATGTGTTCATAACTATGTTTTTACTTATACATATTATCTTGTAATCAATTGACAAACCAAATAAATAAATAAAAAATAAAAAAATATTTAAAAGAAAGCAATACATGTGTTATGTGCTTCAGCCTAAGAGTATAGGTTTAGGTGGCTTAAACGTACCTAATGAAATCATCACAAATTATCATTATGTAGCCTTGAATACAATCTGAGTAAGCTTATGCTCCTCAGAAGTTTCTCTTTGAAGAACATTACATTTGTAGTCGAAAGCAAGATCTACAGTATTAGCTTCTGTTACTTTTTGATGCAAAATAAAAAATGGAGGGTCACAAAAGAAGCTGGTCTCCAAATGATACTCAAAAGTCCAATATTAATAAAATGATATAATGCCTATGATGTTTTAGTGAAATCTCCCTAGGGCCACAGAAATGTCATTTATTGAATTTTAATAGGGAGGTAAGTTGTAAATTGAACTCTTATAGTCTTGAGGAAGGTTTTACAAAATGATCATGCATTTTACTATTTAACTAAAGCTCCATGTATTTTAGCAGTTGCAGTTGGAGGGTGGCCACTATTTCCCTTGTTACAATTAGGGTTGTACTGTCTTCTTTTCCCCTCCCCATTTTTCCCTCTTCCTAAATAGCTTAGCTCATAAAATATATATTTCTGTCTTATCAATGTGCCACCAAAATCTTTAGGACCTGAAATATTTCCTTTAATTTTTCCACTTCAGAGAAAATAAAAAATCTAAATGTTGGTCTGATTATTTCCAAAATTTAATGTAATTTGCCAAAATCCATATAATTTTATCCCATGTTAAAAATATTTGACAACAGATGGAATGGAGTTTTGAAAAAGCAAGTCAGACATATGTTTGATTTGTTTCAATATGTCAAGAAAGGATTTTGCTCCAGGAAGATTTATTCATATAAGGAAAAGGAAAAGACCCTCATATAAAAGCTGTCTTAAATCTGCTAATCTCTTTGCAGTACCCTAAAACCCCTGTCACACTGCACCAATGGATGGAAAGAGGATGTAAAATGGAGAAAAACACTTGCCATCCGTTGG
>BHFT01037744.1:0-12458 GCA_004320025.1 Laticauda laticaudata
CCCTGAATTTCTGCTGCTGAAAGGGCTGATAGTTCAGCAGCTTGAGATTCTTCAATTGCTAACTTAAGGGTTAAATCTTCTTTAGCCAGTAAACGTCTTTGTAGCCTTAAATCCCTGACTCCACAAACTAAATTGGTCTTATAACATGTCTTCCAAATAGTCTCTAAACCCACACTGCAGGGCAGCTGTTCATAAGGCAGCCATGTACCCACTAATAGTCTCTCCCTCAGCCTGAATTCGTCTCCTAAAAGCATGATGCCTGGCAATTTCGAATGGCTTAGAGGAATAGTGGTTGGAAAGAATTTCCTGCAATTCTTCCCATGGAACAGTCTTAATTTAATGTGGGGCCAATAATGCCGTAGCAGTGTCAAATACTGTGGCTCTGCAAAAACTTTAAAAGTAGGACTTTTTCTTATGGTCGGAAATGTCAGCAAGATCTATGGTGTCTAGGAAACAGTAAACTGGTTTCTGCAGGACTCCCATGTTTCTGCTGATGGTCTGAAAGGCGGGAATGCAGGGTTCGAAGTCATCTCGACTCAGCGGTGCCGGATCTGTTGGAGAAAGTTGAAATTCGCACTCGTGAATAGTGACAGTAGCTCTGAAAGTGACATTCAGTTCGGTAGTGACTCCAGCTCTTTTGTAGTGACTTTGCTCAGTGATTCTTTGCCCGATTGCCTCTTATATGTATTCCCCCCTTGTCGCCAATGTTGTAGAGCGGCAGAATAAACCTGAGGCAAACTTGGAGCGAACTTCAGCTTTTTACTTTATTGAAATCATAAAGGGTTGCTGCAGCTGCCGTGCTAACAAGGCAGCCAGCTGGCGGACAACAGCTGATGCTGTTTGACAGCTCCCTTTTATAGGAACGGTCCATGTTCCCATGGATCAGAGTGAAGACTTTGGCTTAGTCCATTGCAAATGCTACAATAATGACAATATAAAAATATTTTGAAAGAATGTCTTACTAATTCTGTTAAAATATACACAGAAAATTGCATTGAAAGACAAAATGAACTTAACTTCAAACTACCTTCTAGTCAGTAGCCCATGATGATCTCCTATTCCAGTCTCCATTTACTAAATAGCTAACATTTCTAATTTGCAAAATTACAGTCCCTTTCAATTACATTTTTATTTTATTTCTAAGGGGATTCATTGATTATTTATGGAAAAAAAATTGGAACATGTTGTAAGAACATCGGACAATTAATTATATATCTTTAACAACTCATTACCCTAAAAATATTGATCTAAGGTTTTAATTAAGCAGCATTACATTTGACTTTGGTCACAGGAAAGAAATATCAAGAGTTTTAGGAGATGCTAAGGAAACAATTATGTCATATTTTAATGAATTTAACAAAAATAAAATGAATACATTAAAATAATTAATCTTTTATAATATATAATGTATAATACATTTTATAAAATAATTAAACTATTACAGTATTTCCTTCAACACTGGTGGCATTTTCATGCTTTAATTTTGTATTGTTCATAGGGTTTTTCTAATTTACATGGTACATATTTCATGTACAAATTATTGTAAACAATTTTAAGGGCTCAGTCTGATGAGATGGGAACCAGTGATTTTAAGACTAAAGAAACCGGTTGCATAAAACATGGATATCAAGAAAGAGACAGTATTGCTCCATCTGAGGCTGAGAGTGAGTTTTGATAAGTGTAGGGTGGGGTGAGATTACTAGTAAGTAGAAGAAATAGAAATACTTCCTGCCACCTTCGATGAGTGTCAGGCTGGTGGGTTATAAAGCTGAATTTCTCATTCCGAGCTGGAGAGCACTGTTATATAAACATATGTAACTTCCAAAGGACAGCAAATGATCCACAAAATATTTCTTAGTTTGGATATTCTGAAAGAAGGAAATGTGTATGGGGGGAGCAGTATTAAATATCTAAAACATATGCATTAACCATGATTATTAAATCCAGTCCAACTTTGATTATAATTAAATTAAGTCATAACTAGCTTTTCAATAAGTGGAATATTGTCTCCATATCATGATCAAATGAACCAAGAAGAATAGCAGTCTACCAGCATCCATTTTGTGGCATCCAGATCCCACTAGAATGGTGTAGACAAGATATTTGGGCTGTAGATATTTTGGGAGGAGAGGAATGTGTGGGGATGAGTGGGAAAGTATCTGTTTAACATTTAGTGTATTTAAAGTGAAGAAGAGTGTTTCTCAATTTTAAGAAGTCTGGAATGCTGTCTGGGCAATTTTGGGAGTTGAAGTCCACATTGCTGGAGTTGAAAACATTGGATAGGCAAAGGATTTCTTAGCACTTACATATGTTTAGTGCAATCCTTACTATATATATATGATCAATCTTTACTGGACACAGACCACTTAACGCTCGTTGAATGAGAGTTACAATACCCCAAAATATAATAATTTTACTGCGAGAAAGAACTTAAAAGTTTTCAGTAGCAAACTTTGAAAACTTATTATTAGAAAGCACTGATGATTCATTTTTTTGAGACTGATAATTCTTCACATGAAACATTAAGGGAGAACCAGATTTATTGTAATTAATTAAACTTACAGTATTAATATTAGTTCAATATTCAGTTAACTGACATTGCCAGTTCTACAACTGTATTTTGCCAAAATAGATTTCTGATTCTTAGTTTCTATTCTCCAGAATTTTATGGGCGGAAAGTGGGATGGAGGAGGAGGAGGTAATAGGGAGGAGATTCATGCTTTTATAGTCTGCCTTTAGGTTCTCCATTTCATCTTCCACTTCAGCTGTAAAAATATACTAGCCAAGATGAATCCTAGCTTAATCCCCCAGGATTATACCCTGCAATATGGGGTCTTCTAGATAAGCATAATATAAGCGCTCATGGATGCCACATTAGTGTGGGATAATTGCATCTCAGACCCTTCCTTTTAAGTGCATACATTCTTCCTTTTTCAGCAGTTTTGACTTTAGCAAATCAAATTATAAGGTTTTAACAGTTCCAAGTCCTCATATACCTTTTTTGAATTTTAACTATTTCTGCCCAGATAATTTAGTTATCCCGAAAGAAATGGAACATATACTATTTTATTTTATTTACAGGGAATTTGTAGGACTTGCATATTTAATTTTAACTTTAAAAAATAGCAATCTCAAAAGACATTCTCTAGATTTGCCTTTTCTATCAAAAATATGTTCTTTAAAAATGTAATACTTTTTACCAAAAGCTTTCTTTATACTTAATACTGATTTTGCTATGTAATTTTGATATATGATTAAAAACTACTGCTTAACTGCACTATTTCTATATTACATTGATAATAAAATTTTAAGGTTTGAGGGATTTCATTTTGCAAGTTATTAACATTTTTGGCATATAATATTGTCATGTATGTATGCTAAAAAGCACCAGAGCTCATAAAATTATTGTTTTAATTATTGAAGGTCGTAATTTCAAAAAAACGGACATAAGCTCATGTTAACAGTGGAACATTTGGGTAACAGTACCAACATAAGAATGAATCCATTAATAAGTTGACACTTAGTTCATATTAATATTATTTACTTTAATTTTCTACCATTTACATCATTTTTAAAATAGTATTACTTAATTATTTTTAAACTGATATGTTTTATCTGATTTACACTACAACTGCTGAAACACAACTTCTAATATATACTTAAAATAAAAACAATATTTCATATATATGAATGACTAATCTTTAGCATATTCTATTTAAAAAAAATCTGCAAACAAAACTTGGGTGAGTGATGGATAGTAGAAGACTTTCCCTACTGCTATATTTAGACAGAGTATATATGTTACTTTCTGAGACATCATAGTATTTAAATCTCTTCTGTAATGTATCCTATTTGAAAATACCATAATTGTGTACAGCAAATAGAGTTATACTGCTATTACTTATTCATATTAGCCCATTCCCTAGATTCCTACATAGAAACTCCTAGTTTGAACAGGTATATTTATATACACTGTACATTTCATGCTGATATTTCCAAATAATGAAGAATTTGATATACTGTCACTCTAGCTATGTCTATGCGTCGATGAATGGATGTATGATCTTCATCACCCTTTACTGAAGCTTATTACTAGTCACTGATCTAGTCAGAGGTGGAATTCAGCAGGTTCTGACCAGTTCTGGAGAACCGATAGTGGAAATTTTGAGTAGTTCGGAGAACCGTAAATATCACCTCTGAGAGGGGATTTTACACTATCCGTCTCGTCATGCCCACCAAGCCATGCCCACAGAACTGGTAGGAAAAAATTGCATCCCACCACTGGATCTAGTGTTGTAAGACACTGACCAATCCAAAGCCATCCAGTTGGTCTTCTCTCCAATGCCTTACACACCAAATATATCAAAAAGCCAACAAATACATGACTCTTGCATATATTTGTGTGAGTGGGACAGAGAGAGTTATGCACAAGAACTCAAGAACGAATGAAAATAATGATTGGTGAATATTTTGGAGGGAGGGAGTTTCATTGAATATGTGGTTTAGGTATTACTCTATTCATGTATGCACAGAAGAAAAAAATATAAATATGTAAGGATAATTGTTTGTTTATTGTTTATTTGGTGAAAACTGAAATGAGGAGATGCTGAAAGGTGTGCTTTAAATGAGGACTGTATTAATATGTTGAAGAATGGATGTGAAAATAATGTTATAAATGTTAATAACCAAGAAAAAGGCAGTTATAGAGTAAATACTGTAATAATTATAATGGTACGACTGCAGCTATAGAATTACATCCAAAACAAAAATTAGTGCACAACTTGAGAAGATAGAGACCATTAAACTTGTGGTTTGATGGAAGTGATGAAATTCACAAAAGGGAAGGGTAAAAAAAAACAGAGTAATGCTTGAAGCAGTGAACAATTATAATAAACACATGAATGGTTACAGAATAGTATGGGCAATGATAATGAATGGTGATTGTGTAAATTACATTTAGCATGTCCACTTATCTCTAAATGATGTAAACAAGGATATATGGTTTAAATACTTGAATCAATCATCTCCTATCTTCTTAAGCACAATATTTTCCAGAACAAATAGATCACATCTGTAAGTCATCAAATCATCATTGTTAGCAAAATGTCATCACCTAATATTTTGCATAGTAGATTACTTGTCTATTTCTTTCTTTCTTTTTTCTTTTTTTGTAAATTTTATTTGAGTTTTCACAAAAAAAATACAAATAAAACATCTTTTTTGAAAGTAGTGTAATCCCGGGTTACATTTCTTCTAACAGACACAAATTCAATTTCATGATCATTTTTATGTTCTATTCCATATCTTATTACTGTTTAACATTTTCTGCATAGCTTCTCCCCTCTTTTAATTTTCTCACTTTTAATTTAATTATCTCATCTCAATTCAAATCATTATATTTATATTTTTTGTCTGTCCTGTTTCAATTGTCTATTATCTTTTCTCATTAAACAAAGTTTCTCCTGTAGTTACTGATNATTTTCTCCTGTAGTTACTGATTGGAGTATGACGCCTTTATATTTTTTAAGTTTATCCATTTAACTCTTATTTAGGCTTCAATATATACCTAAAGTAATAACATTACTATATATAATACATAACTTCCATTTGGATTCTGCTTGGTACATTCTTAAAATACAATCTATATTCTTAAAAAAAGAAAAAAATATAAATATGTGTAATTAAAACAACACATTCCATTCCAATTCAATTATTAATGTTAATATTAAAAATAATACTAATGTTCATTAAAATCTTAACTTCTTCAACATTACTTTTTAATTAAATATACTTCTATGGGAACAATTATAAGCTTTCCAAAATTAATTTCCCCCTCTTCACCTATATTTTATACAACATTAACTAATTAAAATGTTCCTGTCCCTTCCTAATTTATATTATGTTACTTAAAAACTAAAAGCTTCCACGCTAGTCAACTTGATCTCAGATCCTCTTATGTTGCCATAAATACATTTCACAAACATTTTGATACTTATACAAAGTTTATTGAAACTTACTATCTTCTGCATCTATTTTGTCATCATTTGCTGAAAGTTGAGTGTCATATTTAGACAGTTGTTTCTTGATTTCTGATTCATCATCATCATTTTTTTTCTAGCTCCAAAAAAAATACACAAGTTAACATTTTGGCTATACCTCCTGAATGACACATATATCAACAGAATATAGAAAAATATAGACAGTGGAATAGAAAATATAGACAGTGGAATAGAAAAATGTTGAAATACATGTGAAATTTCTATTAGTAGCAGACTGGTTAGAAAAAACCCTATAGATTTTTGCTTTTGTAGTATTTCATTCAGTTTTAAAATCTTACATCAGCTAGGACTTAAAATTCAGTCTTCAGTCTACACTTGAGGATACATCAGGTTTTTTTTCTTTGAAAAACTTCCTCCGTAATGGTGAAATCTAAGTCACTGACACTATTATAGAAAACCAATATCCAATGAGAGCATTATTCTACAAATTGGTTAAAAGCATTACTTTCAAACAATTTTATAGAAGAAAATTTAAGCAAAACAAAATTGGGATGAAAACCAGTAGTTTCTTACCTTTTTTTTCTTATCCTTAAACTGTTTAATTAATGTGATCAAGTGCTCAACAAGAAACATAAAATATAATCCTCCAAGAGCTGTAAGGCCTTTCCATGTAGAATCCAAATAAGCATTTTCTTCTGAACTTTGGAAAACTAGATGCTTTAAAGGGAGATCATTACTGTGTGCCATCAAAGGTTTTTCATGATGATGATGGTGCTTTCCATGAGACTGAATGTGGAAGTTTAAAAAGAAAAATAGTTTAGACAATACTCCATAAAAAGAAGATGAGATAGGATGAGTAGAAAAATAGGTAAGTACAGTATATAGCAGGAGTCCCCAAACCCCAGCCTGTGGACTGGCACCGGGCTGTGGCATGCTACAAACTGGGCACACAAACAAGTGAAGTTCCATCCATGGGAATGCAGGCTGCATACGAAACCACGCCCCCAATAGTCTGCCCAAAAATCTCTCTCCACAGAACCAGTCCCTGGTGCCCAAAAGGTTGGGGGTCATTGATATATAGATAACAAGACAGAAAAGTGGAAACTTGCATTTTATTGCAACCAGTGACCACCCACAAGTAAAACTGACAGACTAAGGCCTGGGCTATCCCTAAAACAATAAACTCTATAATTTCAGACTATACATAAGAATATGGAAGAATATGGAAATCATATTCCAGAGATTATAGAGTCAAAAGTCCTTGTAGTCTTTGCAAAATCTCCAAGAAAAATGTGGCATTTGTGCGTGTGTGGTGGAGGTGGGAGGAACTGTTGTATTAATTTGACCTACAGGATATTGGTCATTGTCATTTTAAAAAAAAAGAGTGATACCTCAGCTGTGGAATAAAAATTAGTGAAACATTGACTATTCCAGGGGTAAGACTCAAAATATATTCAGATGACTGTCAAACTACTCATTTAGCATAATAGTTACATTTAGAAACTCAAAAGCTTCTTTATGCCAGCTATAAAGTGTTTCCAAATTATACCAAATATTTACTTATTTTTAGCCAAACTGTCACACAGGTTCATATGATCCCTAGATTTATTTGCTTTGAATACAGTAGACAGCTATGATACTAAACCTTTCAGTCCCCTCAAACTGAATGACAGAGAATACCTCTTGTATTATTTGGCAAATCTAACCTGACCACAAACCGTAATTGACAACATCAATTGTAAGTTTTTCCAGTATGCAATCAAGCACAGCTTGAACCAGTTGATGGAACAAGCTTATACAAGGAATATCAATGTAGAAAAATATGTGAACTACAGTACATGCTAATGAGCCTGGATAACAAATGTAAAGGAAAAAATATGAAAAATCTCTAAAGTTTAGATTTTATAAATGTTCATATTCAATTATTTATTATTTATTCAATCAATTTAGGTTGAATAAATAGGGTTGAATAAATAGAAACAGAGACACAAAACAATTCAAGAGACCAGGCACAATGGGATCTTCTGGGTTTTTAATGGCATAAGACTGAATATACAAGGGGAGGAGAAGAAATTAAATTGAAGCAATTATGTATTTCTCTTACTCCATCAAATTCATCAAAGGGCTGATAAAATAATATGACTTTTTAAATGCAAATAATGATGATGCCCAAGCAGAATTTCCACTGGGAGTGAATAGTGGTTTTTCAGCAGGACTTGAGCTGTCTTAAACTCCCCCTTCCTGCAGTTGCTTCATCCCCTAACAGCTGGCATAAAACTGTGTGACTGAGTATACTATATTCCCATCATTAGTAGTACATTTACTTTAGCTCTAACATTGTAAAGAAAAATGTATCTAATGCAGAGGACATTTAAAAGATAAGTACAACACAAGGTCATCAGATTAGATGCTTTTGTGTCATTATGAGTCCTTTTTCTACTTACAGGCTTCCATTGACCAAAGAGCCCTGCTATGCTTCAAAGGAACACATGCACTATTAAAAGAAAAAACAATGTACTTACATGTGGAAGGAGATGTAAAAGAGCATCTCCACTTAGAGTTCCAACTGCTAATGCTACCAGGAAACTTAAGAGGAACTTGAAAAACACACGATTCATAAGCGGCACCAGTATAACACCCAGTAATGAAAGAAAACTGATAATGGAAATGGATATAAAGCCACCAATCCAAGCTGAAAAGAAAAAAGCTTTTTTATCAAATGATTCAAATATATATTCTTTATTAAATAACAGCATTCTTCTGTTTTGGTGACTAGCTAAAATAATTTTCTAACCTGAAAGATCAGTAGGATTTTTATGTTAGTTTGTTGCCATTTATAAAAAGACCTATTCCTTGAGATAAAAAATACAAATGTTTTGATTCAGATAACTCAGCCAAAATAAAGCCACTCCTGGAATAAGAATGTATTATACCATCAAAAACGAGAGAAAGTAGAAATATTAAATGGAAAATCTGCCATCAAACTCACCAACTTGCAGAGAATATGTTTTTGGAGCTGTTTCAGTCTTTTCACTTGTTGCATGAATTATACAGTTTCTACCATCAATCTGGTTAATTATAGCTGGACAAAGATAGCTAAATTCTGTGGCTGTCAAAGATGCTTGAGTACTTATTCCATGGAAAAGCATCATTTCTGATGTATTAAAGCACTGTGGAAAAAAGTATTAGAAAAATACACACATTAAGAGACATAATTTCAAAACAGCAGCTTTTCTTCAACTGACAAATTTCATGGTAAAAGTGATTTGAAAAAAAAAGTTAAAAATGAATCAAACACTGTTATATTTCATTACTTTATAGCATCATAGAACAAATGCATTTTTGTATGTCACAAATAATTTAACAATCTGTTTAAAAATCAAGGATAATACAACTAACTTTGAAAACATGGCTTGTGCTATAGGAAAATAATGTGGTAACTAAAATGTCTTTTAAAAAATCTGCCAAACTAATTTTATAAATATTAAAATGAAATCCCTGAAGATTGCATTATTTTTGGCAACTGGGAGCCCCTGTCAACTGTGTTGTCACTGACAAATCTTTTCAATCCAAAAGCAGCCCTAGGTTACAGACAGACTTTATAAATTTATAAACAAGCTTCAGGTAAGTTTTTGCAAAATTGATGGATATTGATCTTTTTCTTCCATTATGGACCAATATGTCAAAATTACAAATATAAACATACAATTTTCAAAATTTAGGTGATTTATAACTTTCAGAAGTTAAGGGTGGGACTGGCAAAGCTCTATAACAATTATCTTTTTTTTATTTAAGTAACTCATGTAACCAGAAAACTCCCACTCTTTTAATGGTAGTGATAATGATGAATGTTCAAGCTGTACAATTCATATTCAAGTTACACAATTTCCAAGAGAACCATATTTAAACTTTCACACATGAATTATAATATAAGCAAAGCAGACCACATAAAAACTGCATTTTTCCATGAGCTAATAAATCAGTTATGTAATTTAGGAATACACACACACTTTTGAACCTGTCAATATTTAAACATTTCAAGACACTCAGAAAGATCACAAATTGCAGGCATGTAGGAATTAATACATTTAGTTTAAATGTGAGCATTACAAGGTTGTAGAAAGCTATTCATTAGGTTAGGATCAGATCAAATCTCAGTCAATGATAGCACAATCTCAAGTTTGCCAAACTGGATTGTTCAATTTAAAATGCTTCAGAAATTTATTACAAGGAAAATAAAACCAGTGGAAAAGAACCTGGTTTATTTCAAAGTGCAAGATTAAAATACTGATGAACAAGGGGAACTTCAGCATGCAACTCTTTGCATGATTATCATATGTGAAACCATCTGAACCAACTCTTAGAAGGTATTTTAGTTGGAAATGGAATAACACAGTATCTAATACCCACAAACAAAAGAGGTAACTAAATTAAGGTTTTAAAAGAATAGAATATATCAAATGTCTTTTTTTTAAAAAAGCCTCTTTCCAAATATATTTTGTGTAATTTGCTAATTTTAGAACACAGGGAACCTCCTGTTTCAGACCTCCTCATAAAAACAAGTGTTTTCTCTGCTTTTCTATTTAAAAACTTACATTGCTGCTACTTTCTAGAACAGTGCTGGGATTGGGGTTGCCAAAGCCTATGCGTGCTGACAATTCTGCAGTTTCTGAGTGTTGTAGCAAAGGGTTGCCCTCTGTAGTTGTGGTGTAGGTAGCTGTTGTTATAGCAATGGTTGTACTCTTGTTATCCATGGATTCTTGCTGGTTGTCCTCCATATTCTCTGTTCTAGGCACATCTTTTGCTAGGTTATTCCAAAAATCTTTGCTGGCATCACCTGATTCATCATTAGGACAATAGGTTTTGTCAGGATTTGTCCTGAGTGTAGCATGATTGTGATGATGGTGGTAATGACTGTGATCTATTCTTTTAACTTTCTCAATGCCTATGCTGTGTAGCAATTTTTTAAACCCTTCAATATTCAATGTATTGTTCTCCCCATAACGAGAGAAGAGATCCTGAAGATGATGTCTCTGTCTACATAAAGCCAAACTAATATTAATACCAGTTGCCTTTTCAGAAGTGAGTTTCTCTGTAGTTTGTGAAATTGTGGCTGGTTCCAAGCTAGGATAGGAAGCATCACAAAACAAGATTGTGAAAAGTAAGTGAAGAAAACTTATAGAAAGTTTCTTTGCCATAGTAGGGTCCTATGAAAAGAAAATGACATAAAATTAATTTTAAAAACTGGCCATGTATATTATTCAATTCATGCAATAGAAAATTTAAAAGAAACCACTGCAAATTTAAAAGGATAAATTGCACACATTTTACCAAATGAAATTCTGCTTTTTTATTTCAAGCAGTACCAGGTAACTACTTTAACATAAATCCAAGATAATATAAAGAAAAAGAATATAGAAAAAAACAATCTACAATTTGAAGAGACAATAATACACATATGAAAATTTATCATATTTAAAAAATATATCAAATTATAATTAACTCCAACCAAACTTGATAAAATTGTAGATCCTGCTTTTGAAGTCTTGCTACTTCAAATTACTGCTGTAATTTTTTTAAAAGTGGTAATTGTAGAGAACTGTTAATACACTACTCAATTGTTATGTTACCTAACATTTTCCAATGTTGCACAATTATTGTTTTGGCTAATAAAATTTAAACAACCAGTTCTTTGTTTTATAAGTTTACGGTTTGGTCCTATAAATAAATGCAATAAGCCTAACTCTGGATAACATTCAAGTTTAGTGGTACTTATCTCTCTCAAAAAAATTCACTGAGATGTAACATCATATGACTACCACAAATGACCCTTTGTGAAGAAAATGACCCTTTTCTGCCAATTAAATAGGAATCCAATGTCAACAATGTACAATGGTCCACTGAAATTCTTGCTGGAGTAAATCTGCCAGTTTCCATAACTGCTGTCAACTTTTCTAGTTGTTTTGGACCACCAAGATCAGAAACCCAAGCTTCCTTTAAACCCTATGGTACATATCATATTTCTCATTGCAGGAATAACCTATATATTTTCAGATCTTTTCTTTTGGTTGTTATATATAATAATGTATTAAATTATCAAAATCGGTATAAGGCCATATTGCTGAAGCTCTAATATTTCTATTGCCCAAAAAAGATTTGAATTGATTCCAAAAAAGTCATGGTAGCTTATTGCCCTGATCTTGCTGAGTATTACATATTTACAAGAAAACTTGCTAAAAGGTTTGTATACTGTAGTATCCCTCCTTTGGAATTCATACTCTATTCCATTTCTCTCCCACCCTCAATTTTCTATTTCCCAATTTGTGAACTCTCAATGAACATTTTGGCATTCTGTGTCCACTAAACATGCATAAACATCACAACAGGTAAAACTCGAAAAATTAGAATATCGTGCAAAAGTTCATTTATTTCAGTAATGCAACTTAAAAGGTGAAACTA
>BHFT01037746.1:0-15835 GCA_004320025.1 Laticauda laticaudata
AGAGTGATTTAGTGTGAGACATGATATAATTAATTAAATTAGTGTGAAATATATTTTCATACTTTTCTTGTTTTGATGAGTTTGATAATAGATTGTTTATGTTTTTTTTTTTTTATTGTTAATGATAGATGGTTTTAAGAAGAAAAAATAAATGATTGAAAAGGGAGTTTTATGCTTTGTAGGAAGGATCTATGGGAAGGTAGGACGATACCATTGGTTCAGTGTGAAAGAGTGTAGGTAAAAGAATGTTAGAGGGCTATGTTTGTTCAGTAAGCTGAAAGTTGGGGAGAATATTTTAGAAAATATAGAGGGTTTGATTACCCTTGGGTTGGGTTTGAAGGAATTATGATGGGAAGATAGTTTGTGAACTTGGACGTTTTGGGGACTATTTTATAATAAGATGTTTTAAGGATAAGATTTTCAAAATTGGGATGAGAAGGTGTTGGATTTTTTCCTTTTTTTGAGAAGTAAAATAATAGTTTATTGAAAATTTGTTATTTCATATAGAGTGTTAATTTATTTTATGTAAAGTACTAGTTTATAAATGATTTATTTTTTAATATTTGGTGGTGGTGAATTGGTAGAAAAAGTGAAGAGGTTTTGTGTTATTATGATAAATTGAATTGTTTTTTGTAAAAGATAATTTAGCTTAAGGATTTTATGTTGTTTTTTAATTGGCTGATTTGGTTTTTTTTTTTTTTTTTTTTTCTTTTTTTTTTTTTTATCTGTATTTTGAATTGTTATTATTGTTTTGAGTTTATGTTAATTATAATATAGTATATTAATATTGTATTAATGAAGGTTGATTCTGTTGTACTAGTTTTTCTATGTTAACTGTGTATATTGATATTTTCAGGCATTGAATTGTATTTAGTGTATCATTGGTTGTTTAGTGATTGGTAGGGTGAATAAATATGTGAAGTATTTTAATTGGATGTTTGTTGTGCGTTTTAGGGATTGATGTTATATTTTGATTTGTTGATGGTATTTGTTTTGAGTTTGTAATCTGTGTATTGTCTGGATGGCTTGCTAGCTGATATAATTTTTGATGAGCATTAAGTGGTAGTTTGGGGATCATGGGGTTTTTGTGTTTTTTTCTATTTTGTATATATGAGACATTTGGGGATGCAGTGATTTGGTCGGTGATTTAGGGGAATGGAATAATTCGTATGGGAGGTGATGAGGGCTGGAATGTAATGGATTGAAAGGTTGATTTTTGTATGGCGGAATTTGTAAACAGAAGAGCTGAAGGTGAGGGAGTTTGTCGCTTTTTTATATATTTGTATTAAGGCTATTGTAATGAAATATTGCCATTTTGATTATGTGTGGCAATTGTCAATTATCAGAAAGGTTATTTTGAAAATTGGTGATATTCTAGTTTGTGATATTGGATTTGGGTATTGGAGGAATATGGAGCTTTAAGTAATTATATGAGGAGTGTTTTGAATTCAAAAGTTTTGATAACTTTCGTCCTTATGTCATGATTTTTAAGGAGCGTTATTACTTCTTAATGTGATCTGTGTTCAATGAGTGGGGGGTTTGTAGTCAGTTTTTGAGGAATGATGAGGACTTGCGTGTCTTTCATTTACATAGGGCAATTATCTAGTTCCTGGAAAATTAAGTTTAAAGTTGGGGAAATGGGTATATGTATGTGGTTTTAGGGATATAGAAAGCTGGATGATATTGTTGCGTAGCTTCTTTAATTTCACGTTAATTTTTTGGTACTGGGTAGAATTCATAAAGCGTATGGCAGGATAGAGTTGGGAATGTCTTAGATGTTACGGTAGTTGTTTAATTGCAGGATTAAAGAAGCCAGTGCTTTCCTATATTAAGGATTGTGCTTTGGGGTGCTGAAGTGATATGGGTGGTGGCTGCATTTTCCTAAAGTATATTCAAAGATTTTCTGAGTTTTTCTTTTATGTTAGGAAGTTAGGAGATTGATTGAGGAAGGTTGATAGAATTAAAATTGAACTTGTTTGAACGCAAGCATGATTGTAGAAAGTTATGCAACATAATTGTAGAAATGTTTTGGGTTTTTTTTACAGTGGAACATGAAATTTGTATCTGGTAGCTCTGTGAAGGCTGCAGCCGAAATAGCTTCTTTGTTCAAAAAGATCGAATGGGAATGTTTTTATTGTGGAGAGTTTAGGAAATGGGGCGGTCGGGAAATATTAAAAAGGTGCTCAAAAGCCATATTATGATGCCAGGGAAGGGTGATTGGGTGTCGTGCGAGTCAGAAGAAATGACGAGAATAAGCATATTAATTTTTGTAGGGAAAGAAGGGGGGCCAGGGAGAGTGTGACCTTGATTTTTTTTGTTACGATTGTTTGTAAGATGTTCTTATGCTTTTGTGTCGTGATCTTTTGTCGTTTTGTTTTAAAATATGCCGTATCATGCTGTCTTTTCCTTGGGTTTGCTGAGGTTTTGCCTTTTCTTTTGCATCGACCATGTTGTTGTTCTGTTGTTGTAACTAGTATAGAGTATATAATAATGAGGATTTGTGGACGATTGTCTTAGCAAGAGATCTATCATTGAGAATAGTCACAAACATCGTATTTATTGAATGGTCGATCTTTCTTGTTTTAGATAAGGAGCGATATTTGTCATCGAATGTGAGTGGAAAAAATGGTCGATGTGGCAGGGTGAGAGGGTGGGGATGGGAATGATTGAGAGGGGTAAGATTAGGTCATGTGTTTAATTAAAAGTGTAATCTGTATACTATTTTGGGGGTTATGTATGTTATCATATATAAGTTGTTGCTTTGATAAATACTGTTGGTTGGATAGTGGTTTTTCTATAATTTGAGCTTAATTCTTTGTTCAAGTAATAGATAGAGGTTGGTTCAATTGAGTATATAATCAGTTTTTTGTTTATAAAAGAAAAGAGTTGGGTTTCAGGTTTAGGGATGTGATTGGTTTTTAATGGTGAATGTGGTCAATTAAATAATTTAGAGTTGATTATTATTGATTTAAGATGTTTTTTTTTTTATTATTACGCAGTTAGATGAATTGTTAAGTAAATATATAGAGTAATATATGGAAGTTAGAGGATGTACGTAACTATGTTTATTTGTGGATTAGTGCAAAACCAGGGAATATTATTTTATCATATTGGTGATATATGTATTGCTAAGGGAGGATAATTGCGTGTGATCATTTAGGTAGAGGTTCTGAGAAAGTTATAATAAGATTTTTTTAGGTCAAGTTATTGCCTTAGGTGCTGTTTTCTTCCTCAAAAGAAAATGTGATTTAAGTTTGGATTAATTGGGCAGTCTTATTTGGGTTTGAAAGCTACATTGCTTTTTTATGTAAAAGGTAGCAGTCTGGTTATCATTTATAGGAGTTTGAGGATTAAAAGAGTTTTATACCATGGTATGTGGGTGGATGGCTAGAGAATGCTTTATATTGTTTTATTCTGTAGAGAAAGTGTTTATATTTATGAGAGGTTTGATTTAGATGTGATTGTCTAAGGAAAATCATAGTAAAAGTTGCATTTAAGTTGATCTTTAAAGGTGAAAGATGTAAAATATGGGATGTGACTGTTTAATATTATCTTTGTACATGATTGGAATGTAATGGTGTATTAGAGATAAATAGTTTAGAAGGTGGAAGGGCAATTTTTGCATTTTAAGCGGAACAGTTCATTTTTTTAAACTCCTTTGAATGGATTATTTATTAGTATTCTAGTTTATGAAGATGGGGAATGTTGGTGCTTGTGAATGTACCATAGAGGGAGAGTGGAAAAAAATTACCCTGAATTTTGCTCAAGGCAATTGCTGCATCTCCTTTTTGCGTTTTAACAGTTAAAGTTTTAATTTATGTAGTTATTATAAGTTTTCAGATTTGAAAAAAATTTATCAATATTTATCTATAGCTATATCTGTTTTTGTTAAATTTGTTCATCTCTCACTGATATACAGTGTAGATCATTTTTTTGTACATTGAGAATCAAGTTTCTGTATAATTAGGAGGGAACAGATGAGATGAGTGCATAGTGCATAGGTATCATTTGTAAATTGACAGAGCAGCATGATATTTTCCAACCGCGAAATAAACGGTTAAAAAACAATTTTCTCTAACTCAGGGAGAAGCTGTGCCATTTCAACAATGAAATGTGTAAGCCGGACATTATTCATAGGAGTATTAGAGGATTAGCTTGTGAATTGGCAATGGATGTTATATAGTATAATTTTGCTTGGAAATTTTGGACGTTTATGATATTATTCAGGGTTTTTTCGTGGCTATCTGGGGGAACTGTTAACTGTATATATTAATTGTAATTTGCACGTGCTGAGTCAAGAAATCAAAGAGCAGATGGATCTATACGGTTTGTTTAGGATATTGAGATTTGATGTAATACAAGTTGGGATTCCTGCCGGACAGACGGGAGGTTCTATTGTGGAGAATATATTTGAGTGCTTTGCATACGATATCGGTTTGGGGAAAAACCTAAGTTGATGAAATTTTTTACATTTGTCTTTAAACTTAAATTTTCTTATCTTGGGAACTGGGATTATCATTGTGGGATTCAAGTATTTTTTTTACTATGCTAAAGACCTTGGCTTATCAGATTGAGATGTCTGGCAGGGTCGTGTTCAATGGGAGAGGATGAGTGCATTTAACTAAGACGAGAGGTTGCTGGTTTAGGGTTGGAGGGGCGGGTAGAATTGGGAATCTGTGCTAAATTACGTTTATGTTGATATTTTATATCCTTTGATTTTACTATTCCATAATACTTATATACTTTGTTAACATGGTTGTGGCATGAAGATTATTTGTTATTATATGATCAGTGATGTGCTATTGTTTTGTTGGATAATAATATTCATAATTTTCTTAATTTAACAGGGTGCCTTAAGAAAACAACCTTATGCTTGCTGTAAGAAGATTATGTGTTAAGCATCATTAACAGAGGCTATATATAACTTGTTTTAACTGTGGGTAACTGGAGGAAATGCTACGCTGATATCGAGGGTGGATAGGAGGTTATAAGTCGAGGACTGTTAAGTGGAGATTATGGTTTTGTTTGTAGATAAGGTTGTAGATCGGATCTGTTGATGATGTTATATTTGATGCTGAGAATAAGATATATATATAGAGAAAAGAACTTAAAATTATTTGCCGATGATATAGTTGCAAAGAGATGAGGGGAGATAGATGAATTAATAGAGTAGATGGTTTAAGATAGAGAGAACATCCTTGCTTTGAATTGGAAAATTTTTACATTTCATTATTGGGTAATTATTAATGCTTTTTCTACTAATTGGCATTCTTTTCCATTGTATGTTTACATAATTGTATTAGTCTAATTTACTTGTGATGCTTTTATATATGAAATCTGGGATCTGTAAGAACGCTTAAATGAATGTATGATGATCGCAGAAGTCCCAGAAATATAATTTATTGGACTATAAAGACTTAAGGTTTTTACATAGGAAGAGTAGAGGATTAAAGAGGGTGATAGAAGTGTTTGTAAAAAAACGAGTGGGTGAGCTATGAGGTAGCATTTCCTGACGTGCAATGGAAGTATAATGTTCTGTTATGATGGCTTTAACCACGAATTCTTTTTGACCAGGAGCTGGTTTTGGTTGAAGTGTGTGTGAATATAAGGAGATGATTTTGGAGATTTTATGAAAAATAGAAGTATATCATAATAATATAAGGAATTCTTTGTGGTCTGAGTTGACAAGGTATAGTAGGATATGATAAGGTAGAATTGAAAGGGATATAGGAGAATTAGGAGAGTTTAGATGTAGATGTAGGGAGGATTCAGGATAGGGCTTTACAGGAGACCAGGACGAAGTGGTTTTGTTGGGTAGTAATTGGAGGTAGCTGTCAGGTGAGAGCAGGGGATGGAGGCCGGATTGGAATCTGCGTAATGTACGAGGTTGTTAGAGGGGGTAGGAGGAAAATGACTGAAGCAGCAGAAGGGGAATGATCAGATTAAGAATTAAAGTGGGTAAGGAAATGTTAAGAAGAATTTTTGAATGATGGAGGTTAGGGTTTTTTCGCGAACGAATATGATGAAGAGAGTTCAGAGATAAGTGGTTATTAATGATTCTGGATGTTGAGGGAACCAAATTGTGATTATAGTTGTTAAGAAGTCCTGGAAAGAATGTATAGGGGGTCATTGTTGTTTTGATTTTTTGGCGTCCGGAGGCAAGGTACGAATTATGATTGATGAAATTTTTTTAGTTTTTCTTTGGAGTGCAGAATAAAATGAATATGTATGATGGAAAAGTGCAAATTTTCAAGGGAAAAGGGTGATACTGAGTTACTCATTTGCATTTCACAGTTTTTATTCTAGGATTATTAGTCTTTGGGATGGATGTTTGTTACTAATTGTGGGCATTGTTGAATTAGCAGTTCTGCTGAGTTAGAGAAAATTGTTTTGTATATTTTTTTGAGTGAAAATAGTATGGGGTTTGGCTTGATGTAAGATTACAATTGATTTCTGATGACTGATGCAGCTGCATTGCAATCTGTTTCGTAATATAGAGGAAGAGGTTGATGCTAGATATGTGCTAAAGATGGATGGTGGCTGTTGATCATTGTTGTAGGAAGCACCAATTTTTAAAAGGAAAAGATATCTAGGAGATTAATAGGCTTGATATATTTTTTTTCAAAATCTGAGAAACGTATAGAATCTACTATTATTAAAGTTTTATTGGAAACTGTTTGAACGAAAAGAGATGAGCAGTTTGCCCTGTTGAGAAAAGATTGGGGTTTTATTTCATCCTTTTGTAGATGACAGAATAACATTTCCCCATCTGCATAAGGTAGTGCTTCTATGGAGATATTGAGAGGGGAATTGATTAAAGGAGAGTTTTAGAAGTGAAAAGTGGTAGCTGGTATGAAAGAGTATTGGTGGCTACTCTTTAAGGTATGATTGTAGTTTTACATGAATAATATAGCATTTCCAGTGGTCATGGCAGGAGTGATATTGAAAGGCTAATAATGAGTTGTTTACATTTTGTCGAATTAGATCAACTGGATATGCAGAGTTTACTAGTGATTGTGGATCGTGGTGTGAGAACAAATGCAGCATTCAAAAAGAATGTGTTGATGAATTATAATAGTGTTGGTCTGGACAGTATTTGGAAACATTTGATAAGGAATTTTATAGTGATCACGATGGAGTAGAGTAATGATGGAAAAAGTTTTTAATGCTGCAACTGCTTTTATTTAGAATGATATCAGACGGGGCTTTATTGTAGTGAGGGATTAAAAGAGGAGCTAATGTAGCTTGTGGTACCCATGGACGTGAATTTAGGTTCCTAGTAAATGTTGTAAGATCAAAGTGTGGGTTTGGGGGAAGTGTTGGAGGGAGTGGAAAAGCAGTGACAAGTAACTTGTGATAATAGAAGGGTCGTTTATTGTATTTTTTGGGGTTGGTGAGATGCTTCTAGATGGGGTAGACGGAGGAGTTTTTTAATGTGATATGGGAGGTGAGATAATATATCTCAATGTATGATAGATTAAAATGAGGGATATTTGTCTGTATGGTGCCGGTAATCAATTTGAAATAGTTTGGCTGTTAAATGCTGCGGTAAATTATTGATATCGTTGGTAGTATTTGATTATTTAAGGTTGGTATGTTAAAGAATATTTATATCATACTGGGTAATGGATGGAAAAACAGTTTTAATCAATAATGCTAAGTATACATCTTGAGGAATTATGTTAGGATTTGGAAGACCACTTGCAGGGTATTGAGAAGGAGGACGAATTCAAGTTAATCCTGAGGAGGCGAGCGTGATTTTTCTTTTGATAAAAACTGGGTATTATATGATAATGAGGCTCTGATGATTTATCTTTTTTTTGAACCAGAGATGTAGGTTCAGTTTTAAAGGAGAGACTGATAATAAGGTTATTGTGAGTCAATTTTGCAAGCGAGCATGGTTAGTGGAGGGGGTGTGATGATTAAACTGTGAAATAAGGTCTTTCCAAATTAGTATACGAGGAATTACAGTGGTTTAATAATAAGAAACTTGAGATCCAGGGAATGGGATTTTACCCAGTTTCTGCTAATGCGGTCTTGGAGTAAAAAAATAAATATACAGGATGGTGGAAAATATGAGGAAAGGTGTTTTGAAAATAAGAAGTTTAGGAATGAAGAAATGATAAGAATAAAGATAAAAGAAAAAGAAGGATAAGAAAAATTAAAAAAGAATGTAAACTGTAGTTTTTGGTTGAAAATGATGGTATTTAAAATAATAGAGTTGAATAATGTTTGTTGTATAAGAGAAATAGTTTTGAAAACATAACACATTAATTTATAGTAATTGTGTATTAGCATCGTAAAGAAAAGAAAGACATAGAAAATAAAAGTGGGTAATGCAGGAACACGGAAAGGCCAGAAATACTTGGTTCAGCTAAATCCTTACAGTGAAAGACTAGCACTGGATATCGAGGGGGACAAATAATGAAGAAGGCTGAACAGACGTAACAAAGAGAAAGTCAGCGACACCATGAAGACTAAGTAACAGTTTCATTAGCAACAAGATCGATAAGGCGAAAGAAGAATAAGTTGCAAGTTTCAGCAGCCTTTGTTGTGGGCTGCTGCCATGCCCCGTTTCTAGTTTTCGCCTGATTCAAAAAAGTTTTTTTGAATGATTTGCAAGGTTATTCTGCTTGTATCATTCTTTTGGACTCTCACTGACTAGACCCAGTTGAAAAATAGCCCTTTTGGCAATCGAGGGTCTGGCGTCTTGGGTGAAGCTACCTGGTTTTCTTGAACATATTGCTCCCACGACCCGGGCTCTGCATTGGCTCTTAAAGTGACCTGGCTTGCCAAAATTTAAAACAAATTGCCCATTTTGGCGAGTGTTTTGTTGGGAAATGGGCAGAAGAGAGCTCATGTTCTGCTGATGATTCCAGTAATGGCTGTAGCACAGAAGTAGACATGGAATGGGATGTGGTTCCCTAAATGATTTCGGCAGCTGTAAATAATCGCAGTACATTTTTCTTATATTAAATGGCTTGCAAAACTTTACTGACAATCAGCGTTTGCGTTTATCAATAAGCAAGTTCAATTTATAATTCATTACAAGCCCTCCATGTATCAATTTGTCCCTCTTCTTAAGGCCTTCTGTGAGACGATTTTATAAAAGAGGCAAAAAGGCTCAGCAAAATCTTTGAATAACTTTAGAGAAAGATTTGGGCACGCATCCCGCATTAAAAATCAACTTTCGAAGCACCGGCCAAAGCACAATCCTATAATATAGGGAAAGCAGCTGGCGTTCCTGTGGTATCTGCTGGGACAATGGATAAACATAGTGCCAGTACCGTTAAGCATATCTACTAGAGTGACATTTGCCGGCAAGCCCTCTTAGCGCTTGGCTTCAGTACGCTTATGAAATTCTGACTCCCAGACAAAAATTGTGAAGGCGTAGATCATGTTAAATAATGGTTACGCAATCAGCATTTATCAAGTCAGCTCCTGGTTGGGCGTATTGCCCTAAAAGACCTGATAATAACGAGATTGAATACCATTCTCCTTGCAAGCTGCTTTTAAATCCTTAATTTATTTGTAGCGGCATTGGGTATACTGAGGAGCTGGAGGATTGACGATTTGTAAGAATAGGAATAAAGGAGAGGCCAGCTGCAAGGGGGGTCACTCATCCATTTTCCTCATAAAAAGCTTGTTGAATGGGCCTTTTACAAACAACCCACCCCACCTCGGAGGGTGGTGGAGGACACGAGGGCTTCATACATTTAAGAAGTGGATTGGATGGAGGGACGCTCCTGTAATGACTTATGATCATTGGGAGCGGAGGGTTTTTGAAAGACAGAAAAGTTTATCATAACTTGGTGGGGAGATTCAAATACACTCTCTGCTTCTATTTTATAATGAACTTTTAAAGCCTCCATAATTTTCCTCCAAGTGACCAAAATGCCAATAGGTGACGAGGAGGACTATGGAGATAGTCACCAATTTTTTGCCAAATGGAGATTTTTAAGGACCCTTTCTCTGGATAATTGGGACAATGTTGCCACACATAAGTCAAGAAGTAGTCAATAGGTTTCATTTTTACAGGTGAGCCCTTTAAATTAGCAGAATATTTAGAAGAAGAAGCGACTAACTCCCTCACTTCCTTCAGATGCTCTGTCTGTTGTTGAGAAAAGTTTCCGCCCATACTTACGAAAGTCGAGACCGTTTTTCAGATCCGATGATGTGCAATTCGCTTCAGGCCTGCGATGCACAGCTCCCATCGAGCGGGTAAGATATGAGTGTGTCGCAACGTATCCCCCTTAGGGAATCACGTCGGGGTCACCAGAATGCGGTATTGCCTATCCCGCATTAGATGGGCGTCTCATGATAGGGAGCGAAAGGAGAAAGAAACGACAGGAAACGAAGTTCCTCGGAGTGAGTGCGCCCAGAATGTCTGGGTACACGGTTTTATTATGCTCATTCAAAAGGGGAGTGATTGTTTATTCAGACCCTAGGTCAAGCCCAGGTCAGACAGGATACACAGGATTTACAATAGCTCAGATAAGGCAAGATACAGGTCAGACAGGATCACAAGATTTATAATTCGATCAGGATATTCTGCTTACAAAGCTGCATGCTAGACAAACTAATCACAATGTAAATAAGCTATGTCTACAGATGTTTAGCTCCTTGTCCTGTACGTGCCCTGCAAAAGGTCACTGAGGAGACAGAAGCTCAATGATTACACGTGAATGATACATGTTGCAAATGCCTGAATGATACATAGTTGCAATGATACACAGTTGCAAACATATGAATGATACATAGTTACAACAGAATGGTACCAATAGATGGGCTGTTTGTTTCTATATGTTATATGTACTGTATGTATACGGGATATATTTAAGCTTTATGGTAGGTTATATAATGAAACATAAAACTCATAAACAATAATAAGCAATTTCAGAAAATACAGATGGAAAGAAGGAAGAGGAAGGAAGGAAGGAAGGAAGGAAGGAAGGAAGGAAAGAAGGAAGGAANAGGAAGGAAGGAAGGAAGGAAGGAAGGAAAGAAGGAAGGAAGGAAGGAAGGAAGGAAGGAAGGAAGGAACCAATTAAACACCAATAAAAAAGCAAACAGGGTTAAATAATCCTTGAAGGCTAAATTATTGCCTTTTTACAAATAAAAGTCAAGTATGTTCAATTTTATCATAATGAAGGGCATAGCTAGAAAGGTTCTGTCACTTTTGTCTACCAATGTCACCGATTCCCTAGCCATAAGATATGTTAGAAAAATAATATGTTCAGTTATAAAGCTTGTATGTGTACTTTCTTACATAAAAAGTAAATTTTTAACACTCTATTTGGGGAAATGAAAGGAAATTTTTCAAGTAAAATAGGTATTATTATTTTCTCAGAAAAAGAGAAAAAGATAGTTGCTCAACAGCCTTTCTTCCATCCTTCCATATGTTGAAAAGTGTGGTATTCCTGAAGATAGTGAAGCATTCTTTGCTCTTAGTGGGAAAAAATAGTGTCCCCAAGATACAGTCCAAAGTTGTTGACAAAACTGTATCTTTCTGCCATCATAAGATTTTCCTTCAAACCAGACCCACATGTGTAGAGTTCAAACTCGCTACTATATTGTTTTCTGCCTATTATACAGTATTCTTCCCCAACTGGCAGCTTTTATCTGGGAACAACAACATATGGCTCTAAGGCATTCAGTGTTGTCTGACCTAGCACTCTGTGTTTGCACACTGAGTACGCAATGGCTTATGCTGTCCTTGAGCCATCTTCCCAATAGGGATGGTTGCTCTCCAACATCAAAGAGATAAAACTCTCTGTTTCAACATTTAGGTTTTTTGCTTTCTTTAGAAAACCAGCTACAATTTATGACTAAGGGTATAAAAAAAAAACAAAGTCATAAACCAGATTCTGACTTAGTCAAACTTCATTTTCAACTGAAAGGGAAGTTGAAAGGATTGGTAATATATTATATTCAGCACTGAGATTTTAGATTGTTATGATTGAAATAGTGCATGATGACCTTTGTTCTACAGCTAGAGCCCTTGTATTGTATTCATGTTTGCTTCTGAACTTTTATTAAACATACAGCCACTCTTCTGAATCATCCCATACAATCCATTGTGTTTATAAACTTGGGTGAGACTTTCTGTAATTCAACCTACCAAGACCAAATGGGTTTCAGGGCTACTTGATTTTGGAGATAATCCATCATCAACCTTGGATGCAGTTGCATTCAAGAGTGGCATGCAATCTGAGGATCTGCATAGAGTTACAGCCAGTAGAGGGCTGCTACCAGTTCTGTCTGGTTCTAGTGAACTGGTAGTTCTGGTGAGCAGTTGGCTACAAGCTTATCTAGATAATATGAGAGTAATCTTGGACACTTTGGAATACTATGAGGCACACCCTGAAAAACAAATTTCAGAAGACCCACTAGAAACAGCATCAAAATTGAAAGAAAAGATAAAGGCATATGGAAAGGTGGCTGGTTTGAAAATAAATAAAGATAAGACAAAGATTTTGACAAAGAATATGCTATCAAGACAAAAGAAGCAACTAGGAGATCTCACTGAAAATTCAGAGTTCATGAATAAGATCAAGTACTTGGGGATATACTTGAACAGCACAAGATGCATGACACTAAAAAGAGAAATAATTATATCAATTTATAGGCAGCAGCATGATTGCTAGATTCTCGCGATATTGTAGAGAACATTACAACTCATATAATAGGAGTTCAGATTCAGATTATATATATCATTGCAAGTAGGAATATTATTGAGGCGGCAGAATCTTTTATTTGTTTTCAAAATCATACCAATAATTAGCTTGGAAAAGACTACATTTGAAGATACTAAAATAAAATTGGTGTTGAATATAGTATTGAGTCTGAGAAGGTAAGTATGAAGGCCAGAATGAAAGTTAAACTACTTTTGCAAGATATGTCTAGATATAAGAGGAGTGATTTGGTTGGCGGCTTATTGGAAGTCTGTATATCAAGCCTCCACAAATTCTGATGTGGGTTAAGGGAATGGATATACATTAGGAAATACTAAGAATATGTTGGCAATTAGTAAAGGACATGATGCATCTGTTTATGTGTGGATGAGCATTCTAACCACGATAAGCTGACATATAGCCATTTATTAATAGCTTTTACTGATGATAAAGGAACTTAAACACAGGGGTATTTTAGAAGACATTATATACCTCCACGCGGCAGTCTCTGTGAGGTTGAAAGGCTGGCAGAAGACTAAAACAACAATGTTAATTTGGAAAATATCAACATGAGCTGGCGTATTGAACCTACTTAGAAGTCGGATGTGTCTTCTTCAATACCTATAATAAATATAAAAAAAAATGGCAATCAAACAATAGTAAATATGGTGAAATATATTAATGAAAAGCCGGGTGAACTTAAGACGGGAGTACAACAAAATTAGATTGGAACCAAGTATAAAGAATGAATTGGTTTTTCATATGCGCAAAAATCAAGGTAGAAAGCTACAGAGAGGGTTTTATATAGATAAACAGATATGCAACATGTGACTTAGATAAGATTTAGACAGGTATACTGAATGAAAAAGGTACTGTGATTTAAAACATTGTATGGATATTTTATTAGAATAAACGGAAGAACAAGTTAAAGAAAACATAATGATTTCTTGGGGGAAGAAATTTTGGATATGGGATTGATTTAGCCAATGAAAATGGCAAAAATAATTATTAAGATGACAATGTCCAACAGCAAGAGGAAGAAGAAAATCTCTGTTTGATAAGAATGTATTTAATAGGTGGCCATTTCTCACCAACAAGAATAGTCCAGCAGCCAATGTTTACAAACAGAAATCTGAACAATGTTGGAGAATAGTCATCACAGGTATAACCTGGCTTCATAATTACCCAATATGTGGTGGAAGCTTGTGGCCGTGGTTAAAATGCTCTAACACAAAAATAATTCGGGACTAAATCCTATACACGTGCGTTGAAGATAAAAAAACATATGGAATTTGAACCAGAGATATTTTTTTTGGGAATTAGTAAGCCGTTGAGAATGATATAGTAAAGAATTGACAAAAACCTGACTGTAAATGTATTAAAGTGAGGGTAGGATTGTTATTTGCTAAAACTGGAAAAATCAAGAAACACCATCATACATGGAGGAAATCTATTAAGAAAATATTGGATATGTGCTTGAAATGATTGTTACGCATCTGAACATTTTCAGAAATGAGAGAACCACAAGATGATAAACAATTTTTATAAAATTGGGAGGTATATATATCCATGAGGTAGGAACAAATTAAATATAGTAATGTGTAAATATTACACGAATTTTTTAGAAAATACTGAATATTATAAAGATGTATTCTTTCTTATTATACATCTACAAAATGATTGTAGGATAGATTTGAGATGATAATATGAACTGTCACAAAACAATTTAAGTAAAATATGATTATTTCAGAAAACATGAGTGAATAAAAGTACAGTCAAATGATTGATTAACAATGATATTAATGTATATTAATATCAATTAGTAATATTTGATTGAAAATATGAGAATATAGATACAATGTAATTGTAATTGAAGACTATGAAATGGAAGCACAAAACAATTCGTAAACCAGCCAGCACACTGTATGTATATATATGGAAGATGGCTTGATGTTTTTATGTTTTGTTTGTCTGTGTTCATCTTAAAAAACAATATTTTTTAAAAAAAGTTACAGCTTATCTATTGCAATCCATTCAATACAGGGCTGTCCTTAAACAATTTAAAAGCTTAAACTGGTCCAGAATACAGCATCACAGGCAATTATAGATTTGTGTAAGTATACCATATGATACCTCTGCTCTGTGAACTGCATTGGTTGCCACTTTGATTCTGTATGTAATTCAAGGTGCTGTATGTAATCTATAAAACTCCTAACCTAATTGTGGCTTAGGCACAATTATCTGAAGGAAAAGCTATTTCACAAGGTACCTGTCTGAATGATTCACGCTGAAAAGGCTGGTGCACTTCAGATTCATCATTAGCATCTCGGAAGTATGCCTTCTCTGTCATGGAACCTTGCCTTCTACAATGAGTTCTCTCTGAAATCCAGATGGCTTCCAGTCTGTTGTCGTTCCAAATGGCCATAAAGACCTCACTGTTCACCCAGCCATTCGGGTAGATTTAGTATTATGAAACAACATCTCTATATCTCAAGTTTTTTGATGGCTGGATAAAAATGTCAGATGCAGTCTAGTCTGGCTCACTATGTGACCAACCATAGTAATAATAATAAGTGTTGAGTATGACAACTGGCTGTTTTGAGCTGATACATTTGATGTATTATTGTATTGATGTGGCAGCACACCGGTAGAACATGGTTGGTGTCAGCCTGAAAGGAAAATGTGGAGAAGCAGGTGCATAAAATTCAGCATTTGTTTCCTCTTTGTCCTCAATAAGCCATTATCTCTTTATTCGAGCCATGGCATTATGTACAACTCTATATATTTCTCTATTATTAAATGGCCCTTATTGTATTTTAATCGTTTAAAATATTGTTTACCTTTATTTCAATTTATTTTTTATTCCATCTATTTCTGGGTTTTAGGCTATAAATAAAAAAAAATAAATTTTCTCCACTTCATTGCCAAATCAATTTTCTTATCTGAAAAATTTAATAATGTTGTAGGAAACTAGATAATTAATAACTTTCCCAAAAAGCAAAACAGATTTCAACAAAAGTGAAATGACTGCTGTTCATTTTGACCCCCTTTTTAATGTCTTTAGGCTAGGTCACACTGGCCGATGGATGCAAAACGTATGCAAAAAGGACACAGCGGACGAGCAAATTTTGGGGGGTGGCTCCATCCGTTGTCATCCGCTC
>BHFT01037747.1:0-43292 GCA_004320025.1 Laticauda laticaudata
AGTGGGTGAGGAAAATGGCTCTCTTCCTATTTTTGGATATTCCTTGGAGCTCATTCCCTTCTAGAAACATGAGGAATCAATCGATGTATGATTCCCAGTCTTCCATTGCTGGGTTGAATGGTGTGGGTGCCGAGTTGTTGCTGGCCATCTCATCTAGCTCGGTTCCTGTTGCCATGTGCTCAACTGGTCTCCTTTGTCTCAGAATCCCATCCTCGTCGCCAGTGTTATGTTGTGGGAAAGACGACTCGAGACCAGTTACTCTTTAATTGCTTTTAATTCTCTCTCTGGAACTGAACAACAGTGGAGTCATGGCAGCCTCCTTTATAGCAGCTGCTTGCGGCTCTCAGCCAATGACGACGATTCAAGTTTCCCACCGTCCGGCCGGACCAATCAGAATGGAACATTCAAATATTCAAATATACAACAGTTTCATTACCCAACTAGGTAACATCATCAATGCTAGAAGGGAGAGGAGTTAGAGGAGAAGAAGAGGAGGAGGAGGATTGTTATGAGGTCCTTGGTGGCTTGGTGGCTTTCTTGAAGATGTTTCATTACCCAACTAGGTAACATCATCAGAGCTAGAAGGGAGAGGGGTTAGAGGAGGAGGAGGAGGAGGAGGAAAAGGAGGAGGAGGAAGAGCAGGAGGAGGAGAAGAATATATAATAGGACTCAGGTACTAATATCTCTAACCCTGATCTGAGCCATTACCTGAAGGATGATAAAGTTGAGAAATCTATAAGAAGGCAAAAAAAATAAAGTCAGAATGGAGGAATGACAAAGCATAGCATGCAAAACAAACTACAGTTCAAGAAAACTTATTGCTCAAGCCACTTTTCCCTGGAGCAGGAAACCATTTAATTCTTTCTATCCAGGAGGATCCAGTGATCAACTTGGGAGAGCAAAGTTAGAGTCAACTCTATTATATCGATGATACCAGAAAATGGACATCTTTTAAAAAATCATCTTTGATTTAAAAACCAGCTCCCTAGTCATCTTTGTTGCTATTCTCTGCACTCTTTCAAGAGTGTCAGCATCTTTTTTACATCGTGACAACCAAAACTGGATGCAGTATTCTAAGGGGGGTCTTACTAAGGCATTATGAAGTGATATTTACACTTCACGTGATCTTGATTCTATACATCTGTTAATGCATCCTAGAACTGTGTTGGCTTTTTGGCAGCTGTGGCATACTGCTAGCTCATATTAAAATGGTTCTCCACTAGGACTCCAAGATCCCTTTCCCAGTTACTACTATTGAGCCAGGTACCACCTATACTATATAAATAAGAAGATTTTATTCCAATTGGTCTCAACCTGTGATCTGCAGACTGCTGAGGGGCTCAGTGTCATTACAAGGGGTCTGATAACAGATAACAGATAATCAGAGTTGGAAGGGACCTTATAGGTCATTTAGTCCAACCTGCCACTCAAGCGGGTGACCCTACACCATTTCTGACAAATGGCAGTCCAATCTCTTCTTGAAAGTCTCAAGTGATGGCGCTCCCACAANAGTCCAGTTCCTATAACCCTTCTTCGTATGTTTTAGTCTCCAGTCCCCTAATCATCCTGGTTGCTCTTCTCTGACCTTTTTCTAGAGCCTCAATATCTTTTTTATTATGTGGTGACCAAAACTGGATGCACTACTCTAGGTGTGGTCTTACTAAGGCTTTATATAGTGGTATTAGGACCTCCCTTGATCTTGATTGTATCCCTCTGTTAATGCAATTTAGGATTGCATTAGCTTTTTTGGCTGCTGCTGCACACTGCTGGCTCATATTTAATTAGTTGTCCATTAGGATTCTGTGAAAGCTTGAAGAAATCTTATGATTTAAAGGGAGTCAGTGGTGAAGGAAACGTTGAGAACCACTATATTATTCCATTCTTAAATTATGACAGATTAGAAAAGCAAAATTTTGAAAGAGTAGAATTAGAAGAACAATTCCCTTATAGGGAATTAAATCTTTGCCTAGCTTCAATCTCTCTAATGGAACCTCTGAAAATGCATCAAAATGTTGCTTTGGGAATATTTTTAAAAGCTCTGAGTACATTTTGCACTTAGGAAGTTGAAGGCTGTTCTCAATTACACTGTTCTCAATTACGTGTTCCTGCAGTAAATTTACCTGCTTCTTTGTGACTAACAATATTCCTCCAAACTGCTAAGGGGAACCAATTTTGAATCCTCATCATCATCAAAGTTTGATTCCTTTCTTAAAGCTTTTTGTACAATTATTCAAGTGGTGATTGTTTCTTGTTTCTACAGGTGGCAGAAAGCATGGAATTTAAAAGTAGATTAAAATTGTACTTCTTATTTAAACTACTGTTTACTTACTTAAAAGAGAAATTCTTATGTAAAACTCATATATGTTAAAGACAGTTTCAGTTTTAGTATTGTTTGTGGTGATTAATACCAGATAAATAGATTAATAGGCTATTATTTTTACATAGGTATTTGATTAATCTTTTATTTCATTTATTTGTTTGATCTCTGCCTGAAAAGTATGAGAAACTCAAAGGGTATTTGGTATGAAGATGGAATAAATTAAAGAAATACTCAAACATTATGAAAACATTATAAACATTATTACAAAATGGAGGAGAAATGATTTCCTGCCAAAATAGGAAAAATTTTATGTGCAGATACATCTCCAATTAGTTTATTTTCAGTAATAAATTTGTCTATCACTAAGAACCACTGGAAATTATAGAAATGGTAATGTGGATATTTGTATACAATTAAGGATAATATTTGCAGAAAAGTCCCAAAGGTCTTTTTTTCAGAAGGGAACTGGACTTTGTTTTTCTTTTCTTTTGAAGACATTTCACTTCTCATCCAAGGAGCTTCTTCAGGTCTGACTGGATGGTGGGGAACTGAAGGATTCATATTCCTTGCAGACAGCTGGTCATTTGCATCCTTTTAGTGGGTCGTTGAGACCACTTGGAGGTTTGTCTGTGTCATCTGAGTAGGGCTCCTGGTTCCTGTAGTCTGCAATTTTTCCCCCCTCTGGAAATCCACTCCCACACCATTCCAAGGGTGTCCATCCCAAATTGTATGACTGAGAATCTCTACAGATTTTTAGCTATTTAATTTGGGACCCTTCAAATGGTGTAGAAGTAGGAAATGGATTTCTGGAGAGATTGCAGACTACAGGAACCAGGAGCAATACTCAGGTGACTCTGAGGACATAGATAAACCTCTCCAGGTGCTTCAATGACCCTCTAAAAGGACACAAATGACCAGCTGTCTGCAAGGAATATAAATCCTTCCATTCCCCACCATCTGGTCAGAGCTGAAGAAGCTTCTTGGATGAGAAATGTCTTCAAAAGAAAAAAACCAGAAAGTCCAGTTGCCTCCTGAAAAAGCATCTTTGGGACAACCATGACCTGGAGTACTGAGAAATACAATCTCTAAAATAAAATGAAATACAATTTCTAACACAAAGTAAAACACAATCTGTAATGGGTGGCTTCACTTACAGTAAAAGATAAAGGATGTATTTTAAAGACTGTTTCCCTGTCTTAGGCCTGTTGAAAAGGGCTCATGTGCATTGTTTTTTCCCACCAGGTCCTTGGAGCTGTCACTCACATTTCCTGCCTCCAGGAAACCCTAAGGAAAAAGCTGTTGCTGAAGGATATTTCTTCTACTTTAGTCATACTGTATATTTTTTTCCCCCAGAAGAAAAAATAAAACAGAAGTGGGGTCATTTAACCACTGAAAAGTTGATGCAAGTGAATTCCCCTTCTGCTCTCGGATCCAATGGGCTGCTTTAGACATGAAAGCCAACTGGTTTATCAGTTTCTCTCTTCTCAACCCAATTAGGCTCACAGGGTTGTTGTTTATTTATTTATTTTTATTTTTATTTGTTTGTCTAGCATGTATGAGAAAACACATATAGGTATGAACATAACATATAAACATATAAGTATAAACAGGTATAAGTATATACGTAATCAATGAGTATGAATAAATGGGGACAGTAGGACAGGTACAGTAGGCATGCTGGTGCTCTTATGCATGCCCCCTTACAGACCTCTTAGGAATGAAGTGAAGTCCACGGTAGACAGGTTAAGGTTAAAGTTTTGGGGGTTTGAGAATGTAACAACAGAGTCAGGTAGTGAGTTCCAGGGCTGACCACTCTGTTGCTGAAGTCATATTTTCTGCAATCGAGTTTGGAGCTGTTTACTTTGAGTTTGTATCTATTGTTTGCCCATATATTATTGTGGTTGAAGCTGACGCAGCCGTTGACAGTAGGACTTTATTGCAGACAATTTTATGTACTAAGCTTAGATCAGACTACAGGCGACATAGTTCTAGGTTGTCCAGGTCCAAAATTTCAAGCCTGGTGTCAGGATTCTGGCGTACCCCAATTAAACCATGAGTCTCAAACCAAACTCCCAAAACTTCAAAGGATTTATTGGAAGTCAACATGTTGGCATGACCTGAATGTAGCCAACTCTGAGACATGTAATTCACTTTAACCCATGACCCTGCTTTACCCCCCACCTCTCTGGGTGTATCATAATTCATATTCTCCAATGAAACACATCCATAGCCAAGAGTCATCAGTCATGGTCTCCAATTAGATTTTTGCACGGCAAAAGCTTCAGTCATCTAATCAGTCTCTGAAGAAAATATGAATGAAATGTACTTTCAATTCCTCACTGCTGCCTGCTCTTTGAAACTCCCCCCACCCTTCTTTCTGTTGACAACTATAAAATATATATAGAAAATGTTTTATGAGTTGACACCTGGTAGCATAAGGTATTCTATTGCGAGCAGAGGAGTGGAATACTCTTCTTGTGAAATATCTCTGGACTCACTCGATTGTCTTTATGTCCGTTATACAGTATGGATTCCAGGCAGATGAGCTGTATTAGAGAATTGGTCTGGCAAAGGTTTTGTATGCCCTGGTTTGCTGTTACCCTTCTGGTAACACTGTTGTAGAGGGAAATAGAAGGAGGAAGGTGTGTTCGTTATGTTCACAATCAACAGGATACAAATAAATAAACGCATTTCAGTTAAATGAGTAACATAAATCATGAAATCTACAAAATCAACAGTAATCATTGCAACCAATTCTACATGGGGCAAACATCACATCCATTCAAAACCAGGATCCACAAACACCAACTGGCAGTCAAACACCATGATTCCAAATCCTTAATTTCTACCCACAATGATACCAAAACAGCATCTGTTCAACTGGAGCCATTAGCCATATTGTCACTTGCCACACTCATGAGTTCATTGAAGCCTGGCACTCCATAAGCAATTCCATCAATAGACACATTGACCTTAAACATTCAATGGTGAAAAAAGTAAGGTTTTACATTTAAGCAAGAAAAACAAAATGCACAGGTACAGTATAAGCAGTATCACACTCAATAGTAATAACTGTGAGTTGGTGTCCAAGTGGACAATCACTTAAATATGAGCCAACTGTGTGTTGCAGCTACCAAAAAAGCTAATACAGTCCTAGTCTGCATTTACAGAGTGATAAAATCAAGATCACATGAAGTGTTAATACCACTTTATAATGCTTTAGTAAGACTACACTTGGAATGCTGCATCCAGTTTTGGTCGCCACAACTTAAAAAAGATGTTGAGTCTCCAGAAAGAGTGCAAAGAAGAGCACAAAGATGATAAGGGGACTGGAGGCTAAAACATAAAGGGGTGACATGATAGCAGTCTTCCAATATCTCAGGGGTTGCCCCAAAGAAGAGGGAGTCAAGCTATTCTCCAAAACACCTAAGGGCAGGACAAGAAGCTATGCGTGGAAACTAATCAAAGAGAGACACAGCATAGAACTAAGGAGAAATTTCCTGACAGTTAAAACAATTAATCAGTGTAACAGCATGCCTCCAGAAGTAGTGAATGCTCCAACACTGGAAGATTTTAAGAAAAGATAACCATTTGTCTGAAGTGGTATAGAGTTCCCTGCCTCTTGGACTAGAT
This sequence comes from Laticauda laticaudata, assembly GCA_004320025.1. NCBI lineage: Eukaryota > Metazoa > Chordata > Lepidosauria > Squamata > Elapidae > Laticauda > Laticauda laticaudata. The sequence goes on from BHFT01037747.1 coordinate 5,954, forward strand.
GATCTCCAAGGTCCCTTCCAACTGTGTTATTCTGTTCTGTTCTGTTCCGTTCCGTTCCATTCCATTCCATTCCATTCCATTCCATTCCATTCTATTCTATTCTATTCTATTCTATTCTATTCTATTCTATTCTACCTACAACTAGCCTACAAACCCCTCAGAATCCACATCAATCACACAGCCATCCAGAGATGGCACCGACCCTCAATCAATTCACGGAACTCCACTCTACCAACAGTTCAGCTCCCAATGACCCTGATATGAGATAATATCCTTAACACAAGAGACATCACAAGACCCTCACTTGACATATCCACACCTGGAGCTCTTATAAGCAGAGGAACACCAACACTGGCATCCCCTAATGTGATGACCTGGGACAAGGCAAGAAGATCACACAGCCAACTGAGAGTTCAAACTCCCCTTTAATGGTCCAAATTTCCACAAGTCAGGAAGAAGCAATCAGTCCTGCGAATTCCTAATGTCTGTATTCTACCAATTTAGTGTTTGTTCCTGACAAATGCCCCTCCCCACAGCATCTCCTTAAATCTCAGTCCCATTGTGTGCCTTGTGAAGAGAGACAGGGCACTCTCCTCCTGAGACATTGGATCAGCCTGTGCTGTTCCTGCCTTCTCTCCACTCTCCCTGCTCAGGGATAAGGAGGGAGCAGTCCTTGCTCATTGCCTGAGCTCTATTGCTCCTCCAATCCACTGCTTGCCATATCTCTCTTGATCATCCTGTCCTGGTTCCTCCCTGCTAACAAGCCATCCCAATCCTGAGGAGCCCTGGGCTGCCTTGGCCTGCTCCTCCCCACATTCCTCTGAAGCCAATGAAGCATTATTTACTTATGTGATTTGTCAGTCACTTACAAGACAAGAGGAATAAGTATAAACATGAGTAAGAATACAGGAAATAGGTATGAATAAATGGGGACAATAGGACAGAGATGGGAGGCATGATGGTGCATTTATGCATGCCCCCTTACAGACTCTTAGGAATGCATATTGTCTCCCTTCCTTTCTCTTCTCCATTCTTTTCTCTCCTTCTCTCCTTCTCTCCTTCTTTCCTTTCCTTCCTTCCTTCCCTTTCCCTATTCTCCTTCCTTCCCCCTTCAGTCCTTCTTTCCTTCCTTCTTTTATTTTTTATTTATTTGATTTGTTAATTGCTTACAAGACAATAGGAATAAGTATAAACACGAGTAAGAAAACATGAAATAGGTACGAATAAATGGGGACAATAGGACAGAGATGGTAGGCACGATGGTGCACTTATGCACGCCCCTTACAGACTCTTAGGAATGGGGTGAGATCAATAGTGGATAATTTAAGATTAAAGCCCCTGTCACACTGCACCAACGGATGGAAAGAGGATGTAAAACAGAGAAAAACACTTGTCATCCATTGGTTAACGCGATGCTTCCGTTCTGTACTCACTGCTCTGTTTTGCTTCCTCTCTATCCGTCCAGCATCCGTTTATGACGTTTCATCCGCTCAGAGGGTCTTGAGCTGCTCAAAACTTTTGTAGTGGAAAATGTATCCAATGCGTCCATTCTGCATCTGCCAGGCATACGGGGGACATCCGTTCTGCATCCGTTACGCATCCGCTATATCCGCTAGGCATCCGCTGCACATCCGCGCAACTCAATCCGCTCGGACGCAGGAGGAAGCAGAACAGACGCGGAATGGACGTGCAGCATTAGTAGCATGGACAGAGAAAGGATGAAAGCGGATGCAGCTCGCAAACAAAGCATTCAAACGGAAAAAAACGTTCGATATAGGGGACCTATCTCGGATATTAAGGATGTCTAGAGGATGCCTAGAGGATGCAAAGGGACACATAAGGGAAAACCTATACTGCCTATAAAAAGGGGGAGCAACTCACCTGCATCTCACTTTCAGACCAGCAGCCCTGCTATGCAGACCTCTGCAGCCTTCTTCTGACTCTTCCTCTTCCACAGCATCCAGTCATGTCCACCATAGATCGTAAACACAGTCCTTTGGCAGCCACCATCCTTCTGCAACAGTGCGAAGCCATCTACAGGCTCTGTGAACTCTACTACAGGCAGAAAAAGAGCGGCCAAGAAGCGTCTGGGTCTGAAGTTGGATCGGGAGAAGAGCAGAGTACGGACTGTACAACAAGCTGATGGTGGAGCTCAGGAACGAAGACACTCGTGCATTCCAGAACTTCATGAGGATGCCTCCAACCTTGTTTGATGAAGTTGTACAGCAGCTGACACCCAGGTTGACCAAGCAGAGCACCAACCTGCCCAGCCTGGAACCTGGGCTCAAGGTGGCACTGACTCTGTGCCACCTGGCCTCAGGGACCACCTACAGGAGCATGCAGTACGGCTGGAGGGTGCCACACAACACCATCAGCATTGTGGTCAGAGAAGTGGTGCAGGCCATCATTGAAGAATACCTGGAGGAACTCCTCCAGTGCCCCTCCACTTAAGAAGGATGGAAGAAAGTTGCAGAGCAGTGGTATCAGAAGTGGAACTTCCCACACACCGTTGAAGCCATAGATGGCAAGCACGTGGCCTGCAAAGCTCCAGCCAAGTCGGGGTCCACTTATTTCAAATACAAGGGCTTCTTCAGCATCGTCCTCTTCGCCATGGTCGATGCTGACTACAAGTTCATGCACATCAATGCTTCAGGCAACGGGTCTTCTTCAGATGCCCAGGTATACAACGCCAGTCACCTCAAGGAGGGGCTGGAACGCAACCTCATCATGGGCTTCCCAGATCCAGACCCCTTGCCCAACGACATGCAAGATGTGCCTACTTAATCGTGGGGATGACGCCTTCTCCCTCAGAACTTACCTCATGAAGCCCTACACTTCCAGATGCCTCACCTGTGAAGAGAGGATCTTCAACTACAGGCTGTCCAGGGCAAGGCGGGTGGTGGAGAACGCCTTTGCATCCTGGCAAACACGTTCCAGGTACTTCTCACCACCATGCAGCATCACCCAGAGACTGTGAGGAGGATCGTGGAAGCTTGCTGCGTCCTGCACAATCTCATGCGCACCCGCTATCCAGTCTTGCAAAACAGGCGCATGGAGCTCCAGCAAGGCAATGGGGACATGGAGCCTGGGGAATGGAGGCAAGGGGCAAAATCTGATAGACACTGAGGATGTGCAAGGCCCCAACAAGCCTCACGTGAAGGGAAGAAGCAGCGCAACCTCCTGAAACACTGGTGCAACTCCCCAGTTGGAGCAGGAGTGGCAAGACAGGATGGTAGATAATTAATGGATGCTTCCTTCCTCCTGTCTCATCACACGGAAGAGATTGGGCCATGTATGTTGGGTGGGCCTACAATGAACAGGGCATTTAATAAAGAGTTGTGTTTATGTTGACATGTGTGGATCAATGCTAACTTTAGTATTGATAATGAAGGGCCATAGGTGTGGCACCTAGGAGGTGGGACCATACAGTCCCACTATGCTTGCACTGGAGGTTTTATCTATCCCACAGCTATTACCCATCCCAAGGGTATCCCTGCCCACCCCACTGCTATCCTTACCCATCCACAAGCATGCAAAGGCTTAAACCATTTCTAAAAGTTTCCACCAAGACTTATTTAATAAAATAAATGAGGCAAGTGTGTGAAGCAAAGATAAACTTTATTAATCACAAGCTGTAAAAGAAAAAATGACCCAAGTCAAGTGTCCAAATAAAGACTACAGGTAGCCACCCTGTCTCTGGCATCCTCTTGGTCACTCGGAGGTGTGCCCAGTCTCAGGGGTGAAGGGTCCAGGGGCTGTGGAGGTGGGTGCTGCTGGAGTGCTGGTCTGAAGCACCACTGGGGTACCTGGCCCTGAGAGGACAACAGGTGACGGTGTGTTGAGGAAGCTCTCGGACAGCTGGCTCAGCCCCGTGATGTTGAGAGCTCCTTCCTCCATGCCATGTGGTGTCAGCCCAGTACTGATGACAGATGTACTGAGGCCGGGCTTGGCTGTGGGGTGGAGGAAGGAGCAGTGTAGTGGGGCTGTCTGGTCTGCAGCTGGGTGAGGACTGGCGTTGGTGGCATCGGTGGCATGGGTGGCATCGCTGTCGTCGGTGGCATCATTGGCATGGCTGGCATCGGTGGCATCAGTGGAACTGGTGGCAATGGTGTCGTCCGATGACTCTGTGCCTGGACTGGGAAGGGCTGCTGCCTGTGCTGCTGGACCTCCTGGTAGCCATAGCCCTGGTAGGTGAGGGGCTGTGGGAAGCCTTGGAATTTGAGGGGCATCACCTGGGGTGGAGGAGCAGACCTGGACTGGGTGGGAGCAGGTGCCTCTGGGTCTGGAGGGTTGTGAAGCAGCTCGGTGATCCGGTCCTTCACCACCTGGTACTGGGGTTCCACCATGTCCGTGAGGGTCTGGTTGACATAGGTGAGGAAGGGCTTGTGGTTGGAGGATGAGGAGTCGGTGTGGACCAGCTGAGAGAGGAGATCTATGCTGCTACGGATGGTGTCCCTGATCTCCAGTAGGACAGTGTGGCTCTGCCCCTCCTGTCTGGCTCTCTGCCTTTCTGTGGAGGTGGAGCTGTGGGCAGTTGCGGGTAGGGCTGTGGTGGAAGTGCCGTCTCCTTTCTCCACTGCACCAGGGAGTCCTCCACATGCTCCACCATGGTTAAAACACCTGTCACGGGTTCTCCGCCGTGGCACGCTCCACAGAAACCTGCCTGGAGACAGGAACTGACTCTTGGCTGGAAGAGACTGGCTCTCAGCAGGCTGCCGGAGAGAGAGGGTCGTGAGAGGGCTGCTGCTACTGCTGCTCCTTGGTGGTGATCTCACCCTCCAGGAAGCGCACCTGGCCATGACATAGGTCTCTCTGTCTGTCAGCTTAACCGTGGCCTGGCCAGATTTCTTGAGGTGCAGCTTCCCATACCAGGTGTGCACATGTTTCCACCAACCAAGGAGCACCTCCGATGTGTAGCCCAGACTCTCCGCCTTCTCTCTCCAAGCAGCCTGCTTCCTTTTGGTGTCCCTGTACAGCCGGTGTCCCTTCCGCCACAGATAGTCATTCTCTCTCAGCCACTCCAGCACCTCATCCTCGTGTTCCTCCTCAATGGAGTATTGCCTCCTCTCCCATTCCCACATATGCCTCTTCCTCCCTTTGCCAGGTCCAGATGGGCTCTCATCAGAGGGGCTTCCAGTTTGTAGGGGCTGCTCCTCCACACCACCACCAGCAGCAGCAGCAGCAGCAGGATCATCATCAACATCATCATCATCATCATGATGAGCAGCAGCAGCACCAGCAGGATCATCATCATCAGCAGCAGCAGCAGCAGCATGAGCAGGACCAGGAGCACGAGCAGGACCAAGAGCACGAGCAGGACCAGCAAGACGAGCAAGTCCAGGAGCACAAGCAGGACGAGCAGGACCAGCAGGACGAGGAGCAGCTTCAGCAGAGTAAGCACCAGCAGAAGCACCACCGCCAGAAGCAGCCTCAGCAGAGTAAGCACGAGCAGAAGCACCACCGTCATAAGCAGCAGCAGCAGCTCCTCCAGAAGCAGAAGCAGCAGAATCCCCAGCCGCAGAAGAGCGAGCCCGTGCTACAGAAGCCCCAGCAGAAGCGAAATGAGGGCCAGGGGTGGGAGGTGGCCCTGTCCCTCTTGCCAGGGCTGGCAGCAGATGGCTGAGGCTTCCTCTTTTTCCCCATGTTCGTGGGTTGCTGGAATCCCCCCCGCATGCGCAATTAATGCCAGGTATCCGCTAGGCTTCCGCTGTGCATCCGCTAGGCTTCCGCACTGCATTCGCTTCATCCGTTGTGCATCCGCTGTGCATCCGCTTCATCTGCTCGGCGTCCGCTCTGCATCCGCTGTACCGTTCCGCGTCCGCTTTGCTGAGGTCCCCGGAAGCCTAGCGGATGTGCCATCCGCTTCCATCCGCTTCCATCTGCTAGGCTTCCGCTCTGCATCCGTTTTCCATCCGCCCTGCGTCCTCCCCCCGTCCGTTCCTTTCCGTGTTATCCGCTCTGGTTATGCAAATTTTCGCCACTTTTGAGAGCGGATAACAACGGATGGAACATTTTTCTTGTCCGCTGTGTCCTTTTTACAAACTTTTTACATCCATTGGGCAGTGTGACAGGGCCTTAAAGGAGTGGGGGTTAGAGGATGGAACAACAGAGTCAGGTAGTGCATTCCAGGCATTGGCCACTCTGTTGCTGAAGTCGTACTTTCTGCAATAAAGTTTGGAGTGGTTTACATTGAGTTTGTATCTGTTGTGTGCTCTTGCATTGTTGCAGCTGAAACTGAAGTAGTCATTGACTGGTAGGACATCGTAGCAGATAATTCTGTGTACTATGCTTAAGTTCAACTGTTGGTAGCATAGTTCAAGGTTGTCCAAGCCCAAAATTTTAGGCCTGGTGATATAGAGTGTTCTGTTGTGAACAGAGGAGTGTAGTACTCTTCTTGTGAAATACTTCTGGACTTTCTCAATTGTATTAATGTCCAATATACAGTGCAGATTCCAGACAGATGAGCTGTATTCGAGTCTAGCAAAGGTTTTGTATGCCCTAGTTAGCAATTTAATATTACCAGAGGAGAAGCTTCGTAAGATTAGATTTACAACTCTCAATGCCTTTTTGGCAATGCTGTTGCAGTGAGTTCTGGCACTTAGATCGTTTGATATGAGATGCCCCCTTGATTTCCATTGGCTTCATCTCCAGCTCATCTTCCTCCACATATTCAGGCTACAACAGGGGGCATAACACCTAAATGCCACTGAAGAATGTCACCTAGCCTGGTAAGGAAACATTTGGAAACTGACTCACAAGCTCAGAGAACAACTCTTCACCCTCATCTAACACCTGACCTACAGATATTTGCCACTCTTGCATAAAATCATTCTCTAAGAATGAGGCACTTCATGCTGACAAATGAGGATGATTTTTCAAAGGCTCTTGGCCTTTCCTGTTTTTAGCATCAAAGTGTAGTTTTACATGTTGAAAAGAAGCTGTAACCCCCACAGAGCTGCAAAAACTTGTTTCGTGTTTCAGCAATTCACATCAGCTTCTTATTTCCCTTAACCAAACCATCTCTTTATTGAGCCTTGCTCTAGAAAAAGATACTGCTGTTTCTAACTCTTTTTTCTTTCTTCCCAAATTCAGATCCTGTTGAAGCCTTTTAAAATTCCATGTAGCAATTGTGGAGTAATTTTTTTACAAAAAATAATACATAATGTTGAATTTTCTTGCATCTGGATCCATATAGCAATGAGGCTGCAATTCTTCTCAAATGTTCCTGGTAAGAAGCCCACAGAGACAGATAAATCAGCATGAAACTGAACGAAGAATGTAAAATGGAGAGAGTCATAATTTTCTCTCTTTCTTTAGTTTGGTTTTGCTCCAAACTCCAGGATCAGAGCTCAAAAGACTTAATGGTTCTTGTTTTGTTAATTAATTCAAATATGTTTTCCATGCCTAGATATATAATATTCATTACCTTCAGTTGCTGAGAAATAATAAAGACAAGGATAAATCAAATGGACAGGATAGAAATCTATCAAAGAAGCCACAACAACTTTTCGGGTCTAGTTCCTTTATCAATCACTGAATTACACCCATTAATTTTTTTCTACTTCTAATTAATATTGATAACATTAAGGCAACTGGAAATATTTCTGAAATTTTTAAATTTTTTCCATTGGGGATCAAATGTAAAGAGCTGTTATTTTCCAGTTTCGTCATTCTGACATTTTAAAAAAATAGCTTCCTTCACAATGCTACATATTTTTAGACCTGCCTAAAGCACTTTAGGGGTTCAAGAAATGCCATCAAATTCACATTTCAGATATTTGTAATTTTTTTAACATTACTGAAAGCTGCACCACCAGCAGAGTGATTGCATAAGCAGGAAAGGAAAGGAGACAGAAGGAAAGGGAAGGGAAGGGAAAAGGAAAGGGGAAGGGAAAGGGGAAGGGAAGGGACTTGTCATGCCAAATGAAGGTAATAATGGTTTTGTATTAGAAAATATTACTAAAAATATTACTAAATAGTAATACCCATCTCCCCTCCCCCAGGTATGGCACCACCCTGGACCGGTGGTTCTGCTTCATCAACAAATGGACCCTCTTTCCAATCAACCTCCAGCTTCCATTTTATTTCCAGTGCCTTCCTCCTGGGTTGGAACTGAAGATATTTCTTCCAACAATACTTTATTAGCCTTGTTTGTTTGTTTGTTTGTTTGTTTGTTTGTTTGACATAGAGAAAATGCCCAATAAAGTGAACATTTGCTAAAGTTTGAGCAGCATACCTTTTTTTTTGCAAATATGTAGTTGAAGGTTGTTGCTGAATGCAGTGAGGCCATTATATGATGGCAGAAAAGCATACAAAATTAAATGTTATGCTTAGGAAATGGTTTAACACCAAGTAAGACAGGATGTACGATGTCCCCAGACTGTTGGACATAGTTATGGACAAATGCACAAGGAATCCTTGTGGAGATGTTATGGTTTCTTGCTTGAGGAAGTGAATATGAATGTTTGTAAATAATGCTGTGAGGTTGCTTCTTGCAGAAAACATTAGATACACAAAAGCATTGAAAACTCAGTGGTTGTTGGATTGAGTGGAATTGGAAGGATGAAAATTCAAACAGGTTTGGGGCAAAATTCAGACTTGTTCCAGTTGAAAGTTCTCTCTACTTTGCCAAACAGAGCATTTCACTGATCAGAGTAAGAGATATGTTAAATGAGTTCTTCCCCATCATTAAATTTCAGTATATATCAGGGTGGGCTGCTGGGGCTCACAGGGGCTTGGGAGAGCCCCTAGCTAAGACTCTGTGGGGCTCAGAGAGCCCCCAATAACCTCAGAAAGACAAGCAGCAAGGGAAAGCTCTTAATAGGCTTAATTGAACTTCTGGGCGTTCAGCCAAGAGCATTTCACAACTTCTAAAAATGTTGCAAGCCAGAGAAACAATCCACTCCACATTTGCAAGGGAGGGAGAGCCTTTGAGAAAATCAGATAACATGGCCACTAGTCTCAGAGGGGATTAATTCCCAAATAATAAGAATTATGTAACTCACCAGAAACTCCACTAAGACTCCAAGATGCCTCTCACAGCCACTGCTATTAAACCTGGTTTCACCGAGTCTTTTAAGTGCATGGAATAATAAACAACTTTTTGGCATATATCTTTTTTTAAGTAATTAGGAAAAAGAAGTGATGTTGAGTTGGCCACACTCACCCAGTCACATGACCACCTAGCCATGACCATCTAGCCACATGACGACCCAGCCACGCCCCCCCAGCCAGCCATTAGGGCAGAGAGTCCCTTGCTAAAAAATTAGCCCATCCCTGGTATATATCTCCAATTTCTGGAAAACATCAACAACAACCCAGCAATAAGCAATGAAGGTTTTCCTGTGTGTAGATATTTCCATACTTGGTTTCTTGCAGCACCTAGCATGCTTGAGCAGGAAATGATGCTTCATACTTTAATAGAATTTAAATCTAAAAACCATGCTAATAGGTTGCTTGGGCCCTGGGTTATCTGAATCACTTTACTGCTCATCAAATAAACTGCATAAACCTTCCAATTTGGCCTGCAACCCATTAGCCTGAGCTCAAGGCAAAGAGAAAACATTAAAATATTAGTGAATGTCATCATAAGTAATGTTCATAAACTTATTTTTAAAGCACATGCACCCCATACCTTCCACTATGAAATAAATAACAGGTATAAGAAGTAAGTCTTGCTTATCTCAGGAAAACACCTTCGTAAGTTTCTTAAACAAGATATAAATTATGTATACCTTGTCTCAGCAGCAAAAATATAAAGCTTAACCTTTAAAAAAGTCATTAAATTTTCAATTGTCTGCAGCTCAAGAGGAGATGATATATTTTGAACTGTACCCTACTGTCCCTCTGTCCTGTAAAGGCCATATGGTAATGTTATGCCCAACTCAAGGTAGAACAAATAATATTAGGAAAGCTATGCTTCTCTGCAGAGCATGGAGGATAAAAATTTGCAGAAGTGAATGGAGTATCAGTTGTTCCAAACTGGTTGCAATCTGACTAAGATCCCGTCCATGGAGAAATGTTCCTACAACAGAAAGCTACTGTAGGACATTTCGGAGAACAACATCTATTGAGATTCTTGCTCAGTTAGGTCTTGGACTAACTGCTTTCTTGGTTTATTTTCCTTTCGTTTCTTACAACAACTGCAATAGCACTTAAACTTATATATACCACTTCATAGTGCTCTACACTCTTCTCTAAGCAGTTTACAGAGTTGGCATCTTGCCCCCAGCAATCTGGGTCCTCAGTTTAGGCACCTCGGAAAGGTGGAAGGCTGAATCAACCTTGAGTTGGTCAGGATTAAACTGCTGGCAGTCAGCAGAATTAGCCTGCAAGACTGCATTCTAACCACTGTGCCACAGTGGGAAGGGAGGGAGGGAGGGAGGGAGGAAGGAAGTAATAGTACTTAGACTTGTATACTACTTCACAGTGCTTTACAGCCTGTTCTGAGTGGTTTACAGAATCAGCCTCTTGCCTACAACAATCTTGGCCCTCATTTTACCCACCTCAGAAAGGTGGAAGGCCGAGTCAACCTTGAGCTGGTCAGGATCTAACTTCTCGCAGTGGGCAGAATTAGCCTGCCCTAGGTTCTGCAGTACAAAAAACAACTGGGCTGTCTTTTTTTTTTTTCCTTGAAAATGTTTCACTTCTCCTCAGTAGTGGTATGCTATTGGTTCAACCCAGTTCAGCCAAACTGGTAGTAAAAATCACTAGTAAAAAAAAGTCTCCAATCAGCTGAGAGGATAAAAGACCGAAAGGCAGGGCAGGTTGGGATGGCGTGCACCTAGCTTTTTGCTTCTTCATCCTCTGTAGCTGATTGGCCTTGTTAGGTGCGCATGAGTTAGGAGCGTGATCACCCACGAACTGGTAATGACTAAGGTAGAATCCGACTACTGCTTCTCCTCCAAGAAGCTTTTTCAGTTTCAGAACTGAAGTACCTTGGGGACACTTGAAGAACCGTGTCAATATTAATTTAACCGGGGGGGGGGGGGACATGTTTTTCAAAGTCAGATACACATGAATGAGCTGTGCCGTTCAAAATGTTCTCTGGTTTTGAAACTTATGTTCAAGAGGGGCTACGAAGAAGTCATGTGATCTTCTTGAATGAGTAGACACACCAACTGTATATACATATTTTACCATCTGCCAATCAATACATGCCTATAGTACCTTTTTTTTCTTTTGGCTCTTGAGTTTTCCATTCTGTGTTGACTTGACTAGATTTACAAAACCAATATATTTCCCATCAAGTTGTCAGCCCCTCTCTGTAAGAACAATGCTTTAAGTCTGGTTAAAAGAAAAGGACTCTGGGGAGAGCTATAAGACAACCCATCTACATTTTTTTACAAACATCAGACATGATAGAATAAATTATTCAGCCTTGCTCCTTTTTATATATTTAGAATATTGCATTTGGAAGGAAGGATCTTTGTAATGAGAATGCAATTCCAGGATCCAGTATAGATGTTCTGGGTGTTGTTGTTGTTGCTGCTGTTTAATCATTATCATCATCATCATTGTACAATTTATTGATATCGCTGTGCCAGGAGATGCCAGAGTCGCAACCTGGCTATTGAAACTACATGATTATGGATGAAACATGTAACAATTATACCCATTGTCATTGGGGCCTTTGGTACTCTGTCCAAGAATTTTAGAAAACACATCAACAAATTGCAGTTTCCTGCAATAACACCAGTGGGATTGCAAAAAAACTGTGCTACCCAGAACATCGTACATCTTAAGAAGATACTTGGTTAATACCTAGGACATTGGCATCCACCCATATAACCATTGGTATTTGTGATGTTCAGATGACTTGAGTTTCATGATTAATGAATAAAAGAGATAATAACAATGATAATAATAATAATGATAGCAACAATAATAACAATGATAGAAACAATAATAACAACAATAATGATAATAATAACAACAATAATAATAACAATAACAACAACAACAATAATAATAAAGTAATTTAAGATAATTAAATATAGTTAAGATAATTAAAATACTTAGTTGATACCTAGGATTCTGGCAGCAACCTGTATGAACCATTAAATGATGAGCCAGTAAATGATATTTGTGATATATTTTTAAATGTTCAGTTCATTGAGTTTCATATTTAATAAATAAAAGTTTAATAATAACAATAACAACAGCAATAATAATATAATAATAATGTAGCACACTAAATTTAACAATTGTTGGTAAAAAAGACAAAAAACTCTGGATAGTGGATGTGGCATATAACACAATACAAAAACCTACAAGTAGAAATAGGACGACTGTGGCAAAGGCAAACAAGGGTAGTACCAATCGTAATAGGTGCCTTGGGTGCAGTCCCAAAACAACTGGAGCATCACTTGAACACCATCTTTGGCATTGACAAGTTCACCATCGGTCAATTGCAGAAGGCAGCTTTACTTGGAACAGCTTCCATCCAGTGAGGAGGAGGAGGAGGAGGAGAATAGAAAGAGAAGAAGGAGATGTTAATTGCATCAACAACACCATCTAATCATCTCATCATCTCTGTTCCCTTTCTCCTTTTGCCTTCAGTCATTTAAATTTACAGTTAAATGATAAAGCATCAATTCTTTTTATTCACTGGAAAGCTGTGGTGGTGCAGTGGTTAGAATGCAATATTGCAGGCTACTTCTGCTGACTGCTGGCTGCCAGCAATTTAACAGTTTGATCCTGACCTGCTCAAGGTCAACTCAGCCTTCCATCCTTCCGAAGTTGTTGGGGGCAAGAGGCCAACTCTGTAAACCACTGAGAGAGGGCCTGTAAAACACTGTGAAGCTATATATAAGTCTAAGGGCTATTGCTACTGCTATACGTCAAATACTGCAGGTTCAACGTTTTCTAGATGGGAAAATTTTGGTGCAATCTCTCTCAGGACATCCCAACGCCCACATCTCCAACTGCAGATAAATGGGAACATGTCATTTTTCTGCATTGTTTGCTTTAGCTCAAAAGTCCGGTCAGCCCATCACCGCCCTTGGCAAAACTGGTCAGCTGATCACCAGTCTTGGCAAAACACCCTGTAATGCTTGCTTTGAAAAGAAATGGAATTCAGTGCAGCTGTGAGACAGATTTTTAGCTCGTTCATCCCACCCTTTTCATACTATCTGAAAGGTTTCACTTCTGCCTTTAAAGTGTTGGTGTTCTTAATGAGCCGTATACTTGTTCTTCACTCTGACTATTTCATTTCTGACACAGAAAATCCATCAGCCAGCCAACCTGCTAATCAATTACCCAGCAACTGCACAAATCAGTTTGAATATCTTTGTAGGAGTACAGCAGGTAGAGTTATGTATGTCATCAGCTTAGAGTCCTTATGTTGCCACAAGCAGTCCAAGTTCAATCCCTCTTGAATTCTGCTGACCCTTATCTGGCACCAATTTAGTGTTAAACTTTAATTGACTAGTTTCTTGTGTATAAGCTTGAATAAATCTTCTAAGCTGCTACTTAGCCTACAGTCCTGATTCTTTGTGTCTGACATTAATTTAGCAAAGTAAAATGTGTCCAAAATTTATACAGTCTTTTGGGAGGAATGATGAGGAAAATGTGTGACTGTATTTATTTTCCATACTGATTTCATTCTGAAGGCCTCATTGATTCCTACCTATACTAATGTTCTTTTGAATTATAAATAACAAAGAGACAATAGGAGTAAATCTTGTATGCTTTTATGGTTGCAAAGAGACTAATTCTGCTAAGCTGAAAAGATACTCCTTCTAGGACAATTATACAAAGGTCTAAAAAGTACACCACTCTTTTCATATTAGAGCAAATATTTTACTGTCAAGAGGCTTTGGAGCACTCTTTAGAAATATGAATTGTATGTATTAGTCTCCCCACTTAATTTGCATTTATTCCTACTGTTAAGTGAGCTGACTTAAATATTAATAATTTAGTTGTATAAAATGGCATGAGCAAAATATGTGGGTAGGATAAGGCTGTTTCCCCATCCCACCCCCTTTAGCATTTAGTATGAATTATGTATATGGCTTTAGTTATTCTTATGTACTAAGTGTACAACATTATTATATCCAAAATCATTCCATGAAAAGATGAATAATGCAAGAAGATCAGGAATTACCCCTCTAATCATTAGTGTTTGGGATATCCTTCTAGTTTCACTGTGAGTAAGCTGAGAAAATCAAGTTATTAAGTGTTCTGCTTTAATGTGGTTATACAGTTGACTTGATTAGAAGCCAAGTTGCCTCACCAAAATCAATGGAACATGTTCCTGGATCCATAACTACATTTTCTTAGAGTTAAACTTATTTCCCTCTCTTTGACCAGTCCTGCAATCCCTCCCTCTCTGTGATGGCACAAAAATAACAAAGTCACCAAAGTCAATAAATTCCCTTTAGTGCCTCCAACTTGGCCCCCAATGTCCAGTTATCCTCAGCTGGAGATCAAACTCTTCTAAAAACAGTCTACGAAGGGAAAAAATGCAGACCAAACCCAAAGTAAAGATAATTAGAAATAAAAATAACCAACACAAACCATGTTGAAGTAATTAACACGACAGGCCAGGATGATAAATTGCAGACTTCCAAAGGATAATGCAGCACCCACAGTTGGGAGGATGCCAAAACCCAGATAAGCCTCAACAAACATAATGCACACTTTGCTTCCAGCAACTTTGCCATGCACAGTTTGCCCTTTTAAACAGTCTTCCCAGCTGCAGCCCATGAAGGGGATCAAGGCCCTATCCTCTCCCCCTTCTCTGTTCCTTCCTGCACACTCTAGGATGAAGAGGGGATGGCCCTGGATTTTCCTCTGAATGCCCAACTGGACTGTCCCCTTCCCCTGTTTCTTCCACAGGCACCGGAACCACACTCCCACTCCCTGTCAGCTTCTCAATCTCCCCCTCGGAATCAGACTCCAACAAGGGCATGACACTCTCCTTTCCCTCCCCTCTGTCATTCATGCAAATATATAGGATAGGGCAGGATCAGGGGTGGGATTCAACCAGTGTAATAACTGATTTGGTGTGCATGCACAGCATTTGGAAAACAGCAATTTTTAGCTCTAATACTTATGTTCTACTACAGTTGAAACGTGGCAATCCACTGTGCCATGCAAAACAGCTGAGCTGCAAATCATGCAAATAAAGGACGGACTATGGCAGGATTGGGTGGGTGGGGCCAAATGATCACTGGAAATACCAGTTTGTCCAAACCAATCAGAATCGGTAGAATCCCACCCCTGGTTAGGAGACGACCTATCCTCAGGTATGACTCACATCCCGGTCAGCACATTTTCACTCTCCTACCATCGGGTAGGAGATATCAGAGCATAGCCAGTAGCACCAACAGGCTGAGAAGAGTTTCTACCAATGGGCTGTCTGACTCCTGAATGGAAATTAACTTCAAGTCTTCTATTGCTCTCCTAGACTTGCCAGAAATCATCTGAGGTGGACCTATGTTTTGAGCATGACATTGTTTGCAATCAGCTTTCCTTATGATAAACTTAACCTTCACTAGATTATTCACCTTCTACTCAGTGGTGGGATTCAATTTTTTTTACTACCAGTTCTATGGATGTGGCTTGGTGGACTTGGTGTGGCTTGGTGGGCGTGGCAGGGGAAAGATATTGCAAAATCCCCATTCCCTCCCCAACCCACTAACCTGCTTTCCAGCTCCATTCTAATGTGCAGGGCAATCAAAGAAAACCCAGCCAGTCCCAGTCACATCTGGGACTCAATGAGAGGCAGAGAAAAGATGGGGCGAGGCCAGTCAGAGGAGATATTTGCCGGTTCTCCAAACTACTCAAAATTTCTGCTACCAGTTCTCGAGAACTGGTCTGAACCAGCTGAATACCACCACTGCTTCTACTATAAAATAATATACATCAAATTACAAAACCACATTGCAAAAAAAAAAAAAATTAAGAGAGAATTTGGAAAAAAAAAATGCAGAGAAGAGCAACTAAAATGACCAAAGGCCTGGAGATTAAAATATATGAAGAATGGTTGCAGGATTTGGGGTTTGGGTTTGGCTAGTCTAAAGAAAAGAAAAATAATGGGTGAGGGGCTTCCACAAAAAAGAGGGGGTCAACTTATTTTCCAAAGCACAGAAGACAAGACAAGAAACAATGGGTGGAAACTGATTAAGGAGGGAAGCAACTTGAAATTAAGGAGAAACTTCCTACCAGTGAGGACAATTAACCCATGGAACAGCTTTGCCTTCAGAAGTTGTGGGTTTTCCATCACTGGAGGTTTTTAAGAAGAGATTGGACAGCTTGTCTGAAATTGTCTAGGGTCTCCCACTTGGGCAGGAGGTTAGACTAGAAGACCTCCAAGGTCCCTTCCAGCTCTATTCTGAATTAATTAAATGAAACAAAACAGTGAAGCAAAGGTTTACTTCATTCACTAAATGATAAATAGACCCTGCTGCTTGCATTTGGGGAACAATTTTAAAATGAATGGATGCTGTAGACTCAACATAGTTGACAGATCGTTCTATCCAAAGCACTATAAATCTCAGTTGCAGTATTATAAATAATTGTCTGAGAGTAAACCCCATTGAAGTCAGTAGTTCTTCCTTTGGAGTAGACATGCATGTTTTCCTTTTAATAGGACTGCTTCCCTGAAAGGGTTCATAAAATGACTGTCTAATGATCTTCTGAGGAAGACAAAAATATAGCACAGTTCACATTTCTTTACTCCCAAATGAGTACACCATCTTCCCTATCACAGTGAGAAAAAACCAGAAATACAAACAAACACATAAAACAAGCACTGGATAAATGAGACAAATATGAGAAGTCCTCAACCTGTGACCACAATTGAGCCTGACATTTCTGTCACTAAGTGAGACCATTGTTAAGTGAGTTTTGCCCCATTTTACAACCTTTCTGGCTACTGTTGTTAAGTACATCACTGTGTCAGGATTCTGACACTTAACCCCATTTAAATCATGAATCTCTAGCCAAATTCCAAAAAGTTTTATTGGGAGTCTTCTGATGCAGCATTGCCTGGGTGATGGAATCCTGACAGCTAGCTGACACTGAGACACATCATTCATTGTCACCCTTGACCCAGGTTTTTCCCCCCACCCCCTGGGTGTATCATAATTTATATTCTCCAATGGGACACAACCATAGCCAAGAGTCATCAATCATGCTCTCCAGTTAGATTTCTGCGCAGCAGAAACTTCAGTCACCTAGTCACCTATCTACAAAAACATTTATGAAATGCAAGCTGCCCACTGCTTCCCCCTTCTCTTTCTGTTGGCAACCCTAAAAGATCACAGAAGTATTTTATGAGTTGAAACACTGCATTGGTTAAATTAGTAACACAGCTGTTCATTGTGAATCTGGCTTTCCTCATTAACTTTGCTTGTCAGAAGGTCGCAAAAGCAAATCACATGACCCTGCAACCATCATAAATCTGAGTCAGTTGCCAAGCCTCTGAATTTTGTTCATATGACTGTGTGGAGGCTGCAATGGTCGTAAAGTGTGAAAAGCAGTCCTAAATCACTTTTTTCAGTGCCATTGTAACTTGAAAGAGTCAAGGACTACCTGTGATTAATTCAAACATTAAACTTGTGCCAGTGTTCCAATGAAACTCCCCATTTCATTCAGCACTCAGAAACAAAGTTCATCCAACTAAGAATTTGTTAAAGAAGTCATATTGGCACATCTGGGAAAACCAGATCTGAGAGTTTTGGGTTTTCCCTTCCCAACTGAAAAATCAAAACCCATCCTCCTTCATCCACCAGTCCATCACATGGTCCAATCACCCATCATCCCAACTGGAGATATTCCTCCAACCTTGCCAGGTGCAGGGTGGCTTGTCCTTGACTTTAGAAGAAAAATGTTGTTGTTTCTTCATGAAATCCCCCCTCCCTAATTCCCAGGCACTAAGATGCAACAGCATGGAAGTTCCTAAATAAAATATGGCTTCCAAAGCTGACAATTTGGCCATTACAAAAACCAAAAATCACAATTCAACCTCCTTCACCATTTTATAGGAATCAGAAAAAAGGCACTAATCGGATAAAATAAAATATATCTTGACAGCCTTGCCCAAAATATGCAATTCTATCCTTTCAGAGGCATGGTTTTAAAATTTGGGTACCCGTTTGTGCAAGGAGCAAAGATGGTTCTTCTTTTTACCTGAAAACCAGAGGGCCGTCTCACATCCTTGAGACACATTGAACTACAACTGCCATCATCCTCAGCTGGCCCAGCATCACCGAAAGGCAGAGCAAATAGCAGATTTGAAAGCTATCTGAGTGGTCCCCTTATTGTTTGAATTCCAGATGTTATGTTTCCTGGCAGACCTAGGTGGGCAGAATAAAAAAGCTAGCCCATATTAAAAGAGATCCCTGATACTTTTGGTAAAAATAGAATTTAAACTGAGAAGGTGGGGGGGTTTGATTTTAGAACCAAACCCACCTTCCTTCTTGTTCATTTCTGTAAAGAAGCATTAGAAACCTAAGCTTACCTCATTTAGGGGATTAAAACTAATTTCTGCTATGACTGGCCAGAATTCTTAGCAGCGTTCCTCATATGCATAAGTTTGAAATTTTGTGAGGATTAAGAAAGGATGGTGTGTGTTTTGTAAGTGGGAGAGGGAGGATCAGAGCCTGCAAACCTGTTTCCCCCATTGTCTGATTAATAGGTTTAAAAAGTCATAAGACATCTGAAATACCTCTTTTCCATGTTCATATGTCACCATCTTACTTTGCTATTTCTGGAAAGATTACTCCAAAAGAACAATAATTCTTAAATCCTTCCTCTGAAAAGGGAAGAACCCTGCAACAAGTGATTAAAAAGGAGCTTTATGTGTGGGTTTCCTCAAGTTGAACAATCCCATCTAAAAAGCAGAGGTGGTATTCAGCAGGTTCTGACCACTTCTGGAGAAACAATAGTGGAAATTTTGAGTAGTTTGGAGAACTACTCAAAATTGGTTGCCCTGCATAGCATACCCCATATTCACACTGGTGATGGGGGTTGTGCAATGAAACGTCCACAAACAGCCCAACACCAATAACTCAAGATTTCCCAATTACTTTGCAGCTCTCAGGACATCTACATTTCCTAATCTGGTGGAATTCCTTAAGAGAATTTCCCTTGAAATAATCCCAAAAGGTGCTTTTCAAAGTTTTGCTTTGTACGTTTCATTGAGATTCAATGGAAATATGGGAAAAGAGACTGCATTATAATTTAAATGCAAATTATTTTCTACCAAACTGAATGAAAATCACTAGGAAAAAAAATCTGACCATTTCTGGAGAACCGGTAGCAGAAATTTTAAGTAGTTTGGAGAACTGGCAAATACCACCTCTGACTGGCCCCACCCCCATTTATTCTCTGCCTTTCGAGTCCCAGCATTCTGCTGGGTCTTCTATGGTTGCTCTGCACAGGAG
The DNA here is from genome assembly GCA_004320025.1 of Laticauda laticaudata. NCBI lineage: Eukaryota > Metazoa > Chordata > Lepidosauria > Squamata > Elapidae > Laticauda > Laticauda laticaudata. Next base: position 25,348 of record BHFT01037747.1, read on the forward strand.
AACAGAACCGGAAATCAGGTTAGTGGGGTTGGGAGAGAATGGGATTTTGCAATATCCTTCCTCTGACATGCCCAACAAGCCACACCCACTAAGCCATGCCCACAGAACTGGGAGTAAAATATTTTGAATCCCACCACTGCTAAAAAGGCTTAAATCGTGGCAACTGAAGTGATCTTTATTCAAAGGGAGATGTTTCATTGCTATAGCAAAGTAACTTCTTCAGTCAAAATGAAAACTTGATTAGGCAGAGTTGGAGAGGTGTTGGGACTCTTGACTGCAAGGGTTTTTCACCTAAATGAAATGCAACATGCAAATGAGGACTCAATGTGTGCCATTGTGGCACAGTAGTTAGAATGCAAGTTAAGTCTGACTAAACTCTGACAGAATTCAGTCCTGACCAGCTCAAGGTTGTCTCAGCCTTCCATCTTTCCGAGGTCAGTAAAATGAGGACCCAGATTGTTGGGGGCAAGAGGCTGACTGTGTAAATTGCTTGGCTGCTTAGAGAGGACTGTAAACCACTATGATACAGTATGTACATCTAAATGCTATTGCTATTGTCCCTTCCTTCCTTCCTTCCTTCCTTCCTTCCTTCCTTCCTTCCTTCCTTCCTTCCTTCCTTCACTCCCAGTAGTTAAAATGCATTATTGCAGACTAATTCTGCTGACTGCCAACTGCCAGCAGCTCGGCAGTTCAATCTTGACTGGCTGAGGGTTGATTCAGCCTTCCATCCTTCCAAGGTTGGTAAAACGAGGGCCCAGATTGCTGGGGGCAATAAGGTGACTATAAATTGCTTAGAGAGGGCTGAAAAGTGCTCTGGAGCAGTATATAAGTGCTATTGCTATTCTTCCTTCTTTTCTTCCTCCCTCCCTTCCTCCCTCCTTCCCTTCCCTTCCTTGCTTAGAATGCAACATTGCAGACTAATTCTGCCAACTGCCAACAGTTCAATCCTGACCAGTTACAGGTTGACTCAGTTTTCTATCCTTCCAAGGTCAATAAAATGAGGACCCAGATTGTCAAGGGCCATATGCTGACTCTGTAAACTGCTTAAAGAGAGCTGTAGAGCACTATGATGTGGTATATAAGCCTAAGTGCTATTGCTAGTGCTATCATCCAGGCCAAAATCATCTTAAAAAGGACTAAATCATGGGCCAAAGTTTATTAACTGACTCCTTTCTTTTTGAAAATTTAGACATTGCACAGATGAATGACAAAACATTTCCCAATAACCACACTTCCAGAAGTTGATTGTGCTGGCAGTAAGGGCTAGAAGCAATTTTTTCACAATTTGTTCAGGTTTTGATTGGGAAGTTGCGTCAGGTTGGAGAGACTTCTACAGAATGAGTTAAGAGACACAGGGATGGTTTTCTCAATCTTATTACTCCGTACACAAATGATGCACTATGGACTGATTTGCCAAGGGAGCCAATTGAATATTTATCACTGCGTTGATTCTTCCCTTGGGCAAAAAAAGGGAATTTTGAAGTACCAGCCACAAGGAATCGGCTGGAAGTTATTTTGTTTGGAAGGGGTGAAAATACTTGATTGCTTCTCTCATGAACATCTCGGTGAAGATGATCCAAATGCTCTGTACTAATTAAAAGTATTATCTCTCCCCTCCCAAGGTCCTTATTACAAAGAGCTTCCTTTATTACTATTGCCTAGAGGAAAAAAGTAGGAAAGTAAATAAATTCTTAACAGGAACAGTGATAAATGTTGACTGAGACAAAACTACATTTGCCAGTGCTTTGGGGCTTGTGGCAGGACAAGGTGTAAATTCAAGCTATGCCCAGCTGTGCAAAACATTTTGTATGCTAAGATAACACCTATCACAGATCTCCAGGAAAATAAAACCAGTGATACAATTGTGTTTCGCTGCCATCAAGACTTTGCCCAGAATTTTGCAGGATGCTTTTACGTTTTCTTTAGAATTTATCTGAAAATGTTTTTGGATCTCCCTGAGTTAAAATGAATAAGAGGTTGTGTTGCTGCATCTATTGTACATTTCCCTGTCTATAGAAGAAGAACATCTGTAGCTCAAAGTTGGATTGTGAATGCTTTGGTGCTCTCTGCGCTTGATTGTTTGCTTGTGGACATTTCATTACCCAACTACACACCATTCAAAAGAGACAATCAAAAAAATTAGGAAGGAAACAAAAAGGCTAGAATGCATCCCCTCCAGCAGCCAACATTTAGATAAGCATGGATTAACACCAGACAAACAAACAGGCAGAAAAACAACATTCTAATCAAGGAAAAAACCACTCTTTCACAAAAGCTGGCAAGGCAAGCTACTCTATATAAAGAGGCAGCATACCCCATACTCACACTGGTGATGGGAATTGTGCAATGAAACGTCCACAAACAGCCCAACACCAATAACTCAAGATATCCCAATTACTTTGCAGCTCTCAGATATCTATGTTGCCTAATCTGGTGGAATTCCTTAAGAGAATTTCCTTTGAAATAATCCCAAAATATGCTTTTCAGAGTTTTGTTTTGTATGTTTCATTGAGATTCAATGGAAGTCTGGGAAAAGATGCTGCATTGTAATTGAAAAGCAAGTTACTTTCTGTCAAACTGAATGAAAATCACTAGGGAAAATAAAACTTTGAAGACATTTTGGGTTGGGCACTTTAGCATTGCAGTTCCCTAATTTATCCTTTTTCTTCTTTAACTGTACATCTAAATCTTCATCTGCTTCTTCAGATTCCATTTTCTTATTCTGGAAACACTTGTCGAAGCAAATGTTTACATATTTGGATATTTTCATTGCCTTTCAGGTTGTTAATGTGATGTCTGGCCTTTTTCATAATTCATCTCTATTACCTATACATATATTCGTCTGCTGTTTACAGAAATGGATGGTTGCACAAAATTCAACGTTCCTTAAGCTGAAGCCAATTCCTTTGCTTTCTGCAAACATTTGCCCTGTTTTGCCTTTCAGACAGCTTTAAGTAATTTGTTTGGATGTAGATCATTTGAGAAGTTGCAAATATTATCTGCAGCAAGCAGCAATATATGTTTAAAATTGATTTTCCTATCTAGTTGAAATTTATTAGAACTAATCCTTGGTTTTTCTGGTAGGAGGGTATTTCAGTATTTTGGAAATTGAGGGGATCCTACAAAGACGAGGAGGTCAAACTATTTTCCAAAACACCAAAAGGCAAGACAAGAAACAAGAGTTGGAAACTAACCAAGGAGAGAAGCAACCTGGAACTAAGGATAAATTTTCAATCTTATCTCCAGAGGTATATGATAAAGAGAGTCACCACAGAGAAGGCCCTTCTTCTTGGTCCCATTAGATGGACCTCCTTAAGAAAGGAGACCCATAATATTGCTGGCCTCTACACTCTGGTGTCTATGATTGGGAGAAAGAAACAGTCCTTCAAATAACCTGGACCCAGGCTTTAAGGTGACAACCAACAACTTGAATTGAACCCGAAAGCAAATAATTGGCCAGGGAAGCTCCTGCAAGAGAGGTGACACAATGTGCAAATGTAGGCTTTCACAAAACCTCAACATTGTGTTCTGTTGGCTTCCAGACCCTCCAACAGCTAAATCAGATGAGAAGGCAGCATGGGAGTCAGGGCCAGCATCAAGGTAACCTGAGTGCTCCAAGGCAAGAGAGGGAATGCAGCTGTCAGAGATAGAGATGGAGGCGGAGCCTAGGCTATCCATCAGCCCCCAGATGGAGAATCAACAGCCCCCAGGTCTGGAGGTGGCTGATAAAGAAGAGGAGGAACAGCTGGGTCCAGTACCTGATGCATGAATTTGCAGAAGACAGAGGAGAGGAGAGCAATGGAAATCTATGAGCCGATCCTTGGGATGGAAGCTACTGCTTCTAGTAAAGCCCCAACCTAGCTCTAAGGATAAAAGGCAGGGGTAGAGATGAATATGTGTGGCAGACACTTATTCATCTTCCTGCTGGATAGACTTGTTAACCTGCTGTGTGAGAGACTTTTTATTGAGACTGCTGGCGCTCCTAATAAATGAATCCTTGATTTAACTACAGAAGGTTTGTTGTGTTGGAGGAGCTGGGTCTGAATATCCATTTTAAACCAACCAAAGCTTCCAAATATTTCCAAGGACAGCTCGAAATATATGATCTCCAATAGACTAAGGACAGGTTTTCAACCCTGGATTCCCAATTCAGATTAAATTTAAAGGAATGGAGTGGAAAGAGAAAAGCAAAACAAAACAAAAAAACTGCAAGTTCTTATATTTGCAAGTTATTATATTTGAGTAGCAAAGTGAAACAAAGGGCCTCCTCCAGACTTTGGCTTTATTTTTCTTCTATAAGAAAACCAAAGTGATAATTAGGGATAAGCTTGTTAAGATGAGATGGGTTCTTCCCACCCTAAAATATGAACGCAAACCACAGCTCTCTAGAAACACAGCTTTTATGCAGGATGTCATGATAATGCAAGGCTAGTTAAAAGAACAAATGTGCACCTTTTCAAATGCCTTCCATCACAATCAGACAATCTCCCTGCAGGAATTCTGAATCAAGAAAATATCAACTATTTTTAACAGGGAGGGGAAGAAAAAAGAAAGAAACCATTCCTAAGAATCTTTGCACTGACAATGAGGTTTTATGGACCAACAGTGGCATCCAGTGGAAATTCGATTTATCATCAAAATATATGTACTCTTTGTGGCATTTTCTTCCCTTTCCTTCTCCCTGTCTTGCTTGGGGCCTGAAAGAACTGTTCCCTGGTTAAATTTAAGTTGTTTAACATTTGCATCCTGTTAAAAGAGCTTTTCCCCCATCACGAAAGTCAAAGTTGCTAGGGGCAACAAAGTTTTAATTAGGTTTTTAAATCAAAGTGTCAACCCAATCCTGTGTGGATATTCCTAGGGACTGAAAGGAATTGCTGCAAGAATCCGTTACAGGAAATATTTCTCTTTCTGTTTATCCAGAATTAATTTATTCTCTAACAATATTTCAATCCGTGGCTTCAGAAACAGGCAACACCCTGTTTTTCTTTCTAATTAATTGATGTCTAAATTCTATGTGGAATAACATATCATTTAGTTCTATTTCTTTTATTTATTCAATTTTTATAGCCATCTATCACAAGCAAGGTACTCCTAGTTGATCCTACTTTTATATTTGGGATGCAAAGAATAAGAAAGATGCCCTCAGTATTTATTTATTTGCTTTAGTTTCCTGTCAAATTAAAATTATAGAATTGTACAAGTGGAATGTTCCTCAGAGGTTATCCAGTCTAACCCCAATGGAGTTCTTGGTGGAACTCAAAAAACTGCTTTTAAAATAGATAGGAGCTTCAAGCTCATTCAAGGCGATTCTGCTAAATATTTAGAATTCAACATGTATGCACATGCATGTCTGCATATATGGTTTGCATGTTTTGTTTCTTTCCTGTTCTTTTTTGCTTTCTTTCTTTTTCCTCTTTTATAATTTATATTGTTGGAAGAAATATCCAGGTCCAAGTCCAAGCTGGGAGAAAGGTGCTGGAAACAAAATGGAGGCTGGAGGCTGATTGGAAAGAAGGTCCATTTATTAGCGAACAGATCCACCAGGGTTTGTGGTTCTGGGGCAGCTGACAATATGGAGTTTAGGAGGGTTTTTATACCTTCTGGATTCCTATGGGGGGGGGCTCATGTGGGAGTTAGGTGGGGTCATAGTTGGCTCTACAGGCAAAAGAGAAAATGCAAACCCCAGGTGTTTGTCAAAGCTAATTTTGTCGACCTTTTGTTTGTTGCTTAAGACCCAGTTCCACTGCACTTACAGATGCAAAGAGGATGTAAAACGTTAAAAAAAGCTTGCCATCCGTTGGAAAACGTTATGCACGTTGTTTGTACCACTGCATTACCGTGTTTCATACGCTCTATCCATCGAGTATCCATCCATTGCAATTTCAATCCCACAAGAAGTTTTGAGCTGCACAAAACTTTGTGACGGATGAACTTTCCACGGTACGATGTACATCCATGACATATATGAGCAACAATTTCTATGTCCGTTATCATCCATTAAAAGTCCGCTGTATCCTCTCTGCATCCTCTGGCATCTCCTCAACTCACATCCGCTGCAGCTGAAACGAAAAAAGGAAGAAACCAAAAGGTACATGGAACGTCTATACAGTGTTAGCAGCATGGAAATATAAAGGATGTACGTATGCATCTCATATATAAAGTATTAAAAATGGACAAAACGTTTGTATCTGGGATGTTATCTCATATATTTAGGATGTCTGCAGTATGTCTAGGTATGTAGAAGGACGCCTAGTGGACAACGATTTTTATATAAAAAGGGGAGAAAATCATCTGATTGCTGGGATGGTGACCATACAGTCCACTATGCTTCCACTGGAGGTTTATCTATACCACAACTATCCTTATTGTCCCAAAAGCATGCAAGAGGCTTAACCATTTTTTCAAAAGTTTTCACCAACACATTTATTAAGTAAAAAAAAAATGAACCAAGTAAACTAAGTGCTTAAGCAAAGAAAACTTTATTAACTTTCTTAGGTAACTTTATGACTTTATTAAACAAGCAAATGAACCAAGTAAAGTGTCTTAAGCAAAGATAAATTAACAAGTAAACAACTCAGTCTCTGACACTATTCTCAGTCACTCTGAGTCATGTTCATGGTCTCAGCTGTTAAGCGGGCAGGGACTGTGGAGTGGCTGTGCCTTGAGTGCTGGTCTGAGGCACCATTGGGGTGCTTGGCCTGAGGTACAACCAGGTGGTTGGTGTGTTCAGGAAAGCTGTCCAGAGCTGACTCAGTCCATGAGGTTGAGAGCCCTTCATCAAGACTGAGATGTCAGGCCCAATACTGACAGATTGTTCATTGATGGGCTTGGCTGTAGGGTGGGGAAGGGTTGGGAGGATGTAGTGGGGCTGTCTGGTCTGCAGCTGGGTGAGACTGGTGTCTGTGGCGTCCAATGAACCTGGCCTGGACTGGAAAGTTCTGTTTCTGCTGGTGGGAGTCCTGGTAGTTGTAGCCTTGATAGGGAGGGCTGTTGAAAGGCCGTGGAAGGCTGTGACATCGCCCGGGTGGAGGAGCAGACCTGGACTGGATAGAGCAGCTTCAGCTGGGCCTTGAGGGTTTGTGCAGAAGTGCTGTGACCTTCTGCTTCATCACCTGGTACTGGCGCTCGGGCAGGTCCCTCAGGGTCTGGCTCACGTAGGTAATGAAGGTGTTCTGGCCCGAGGATGCTCTGTCCAAGTGGACCAGCTGAGAGAAGAAGTTCTGTGCTGGTCTTCATTGTGTCCCTTATCTCCAACAGCACACTGTGGTCCTGGCCCTCCAGTCTGCCTCTCTGCTGCATCCTCTGGTGCTGGGGGTGGGGGGGTTGGCCTCTGGTGGCTGCTGCTTCTTCCTCCATTTGTGACAGCAGGGCGTCATCCTCCACAGGATCCTCCAAGTCCCTGGCAATGGGGAGTGGCAAGCTTCTGGGTTTTCGGGGTTTGGGGGTTCCTCGCTGTGGGGCCCTCTGAAGACACCTGCCTGGACAGGTAGCTGGCTCCTGGCTGGAGAGACTGGCTGTTGAGGGAGAGGGTCTCAGAGGGTCTGCTCCTCAGTGGCAGGTATTCACCCTCCAGGAACTGCACCTTGGCCCATGACGTACATACTCCCGGTCAGTGAGCTTGACAGCAGCCTCCCGATTTCTTGAAGGTGTAGCTTGCCATACCAGGTTGCTGTGCTTCACCCATCAAGGAGTACTTGCAGTGTACCCAGGCTCTCTGCCTTGCTCTCCAAGTGCCTTCTTCTTGTCTCCAATACGTTGTGGCCCTTTCTCCAGAGGATCGTCTCCTCAGACATTCAAGCACCTCATCCTCATGCTCCTCAGAAACGGTGTACTGTTTCCTCTCTCTCTCCTTCCCTCCTCTTCCTCCCTCTGGCAGGGCTTCAAGGCTTTCAGGGCTTCAGCATCAGGCCTTCTGGAGATTGTTCAGGGCCTTCAGGGGCTTGAGCAGTAGGCCTTCCAGCAGCAGGGCTTTGAGGGGCTTAAGGGCTTGGAGCTGGTCCACCACAGAAGCAGCAGCAGCAGCTTCAGAGTCGGTGCCGGGGGTGGGATGGGGTTCTGTCCTTCTTCACCTTGCCAGGGCTTGAACGAGTAGGCACGGGCTTCCTCTTCTTGCTGACTGACGAACCATGGTGTTCCGCAAGGATGTATCTGGCAGCAATGTCTTTCCCCTGTATGCTGACTGCATGCGTGCTGCATCCTTTTATATCCGCGGAGCTGATGCATTCATACTCCCCGCATGTGCAGTGAACGCTTTGCATCTGATATACATCCGCGTGGCATCCCCTTTGTTTCCTATAGGCATCCATGATGCAATTCTGCTTCATCCGCTAGCATCCCCCCCTTCCGCTATGCGTCCGCTTCGAAATTCTCCACCGGAACCCCTTCCGGAGTTCCGCTTCCGCTCCTGCTTTCATCCGCTGGTTCCAAAACATCCATTTAACATCCCCGCTACATGCACCCACTTCTGCTCTTTTCATTCTTTTCCATTCTTTTCCGTTCTGTTCTGCAAATTTTCGCCAATTTTTGGAGCGAATGGAGAACGATGTTGGAGCCACCCCCGAAATTTTGCTCGTCCGCTGTGTCCTTTATGCATACGTTTTGCGTCCGTCGGCCAGTGGGACCCGGCCTTTATTTGGAGTTTGTCTGACCCAGTCTTTCTGAATGGATCATGAAATTTACATTTCTAAAAGCTGGTTTCCTCAGTTTCTGCTTGACGTTTTTGCCTCCCTTAAGATTTTTTCATTTCTCCTTTAAAGGAAATATTTTATCCTGCCTTTTTTAATATTTCCAAAAAATATTTCATTCTGTTACTTTTGACCCATTCTCAAAGTTAAGTGATGCTGTCCCATCACTCAGACATTCACACACATTGTGTGTGTGTGTGTGTGTGTGTGTGTGTGTGTGTGTGTGTGTGAATTGCTTACATAATATTGTTTTCTTGTCTCCTAATTTCTACTTCTACTACAAAACAAATCCCATATTTGAAAATATTCTGCATCTTCTTTCTCTTTTATCTTTAATGTCAGTTTATCTATTTGTGTACAATCTACTATTCTTTTAATTAGATCTTCTTCTCTTGGTTTTTCCTCATTGTTCCAATACCGTGCAAATACAATTCTTGCAGCCATCAAAACATGCAATATTAGAATACAAATTCCCCTTATAATATTATTCTGGTCCTATACCTGACAAAAATATTTATAGCTCATAATCTGTATGCAATTTTAACATTGTTTCTAACCATGTATGTATTTTTTATCCAATAATTCTTTGCTTTCACACATTTCCACCACATATGATAGTATGTGCCTAATGTTTGAGTACATTTCCAGCATTTGGTGGACATGTTTTTAACATCTTTGCTAATCTTGCTAGTTGTAAGTGCCACTATAAAACATTTTATGTAGGTTTTCCTTACAAGTAGTTGCCATTGTCAACTTATAGCTTCTCTCACAGAGTTTTTGCCAATTGCCTAAATCTATGATACTGTATGTCCCCCCCCCAAAATTGCCCATCCTATCATTGCATTTTAAGTAGCTCACAATTCTGAATAATTGCTGGATCCCATGTCACATGATTGAATTTGCTACTTCTTCTCTTTTGTTGCCAGTTTCTGGCTGAAAACACCCAATCAGGAGAATGGGTTAATGGCCATAGGGCTCGTTTAATAACCAATGTAAAAATGGTTGTAAAATCAAGTCAGTGGCCCTCTATGTGTGACTTTATGACAGAAATTCCAGTTGTGTATCCTGAAGTGATGACTACCTGTGGTAATATTTAAACAAATAAAATGAAAAGGTGTAATTACACACTTATTTAAATAATAGGCTCAAAGGGATTTGTTTTTCTGTTACAGGGAGAAAAAAACCCTGATGAAATATATAAAGATTATTTTGGGCTTTTTTTAAGGCAGTGACTGCATTGCAACATTTAGAAAAGTAGGCTGGCTATCTTCTGATTCAAATGTTAGTAATCAGGGCATCTGGTCAGCTTTCATTCAAATTCATAGACTGGATTTCTTAAATGTCTCTGTTCAAATTCAGAGAGCTTATTAAGGTAGACATGTAAAATAAATCCACCATGGAATTTAGGGGAAAGCAGTTGCATGAAACACCAAAAACAACTTCATTTATCGCTCAAATGTGTAGCATTTGCTGGCATCCTAATTCTGCACTTAAATTTTGTACCTAGAAAGGAGCCCTTTGAAAAGCTTCATACAAATTTGTGTATAGGGAGGACAGTGAATAATAATTCTACTTTATTATAATCTTTTTCTCCTTAAAAGTAATAGATGTTGAATAAGAATTTGCAAATCAGATTTAAATTGAGGTGTACAGTAATCTTCCTTGAAATGCAGGGAGAGAAAGAGGAAGGGAGGAAGAATGAAAAGGGAGGAAGGGAAGGAAAAGACAGAGGAAGAGATGGAGGGTGGAAAAAAGAGAGTGAGAGAAAGAAGAGGGAGGGAGAGAGGAAGAAAGAAAGGGGGAGGGAAGAAAAGATAGAGGAATGGAGAAAGAAAAAGAAACAGTGACAGGGGAAGAAAAGGAGGGAGAGAGGGAGGCAGAAAGGGAGGAAGGAAAAGAAAGAGGGATGGAAAGGGAGGGAGGGAGGAAAGAGAGAAAAGAGAAAGGGAGCGAATTTCAAGATAGGAGCAGAGAGCTGAGCTCCCAGCAGCCCTGACTGACACAATGTCACATTGCTGCTTAAAGGGTTGACTTCTACCTGAAGAAGTGACTCCTCTCCAGGAGAAGCATTTTGAACTTTGGGAGAGTCACACTCTCCTGTCTACTGTCAGTCTGAGATGGAGCACGCTAGCAGCATGACAAAAATTCAAATCAAGAAGAACATCAAAGGCACCACAGACAAAATGAGCAAAATTCTCCACAAGCACAATATCAGGACAGCCTTAGGCACTGACCAAAAAATATCCTAAGAGACCCCAAGGACAAGATCCAGCTAGAAAACCAAGGAATTTATGAAATACCATGAAACAATTGCCCAGCCACATACATTGGACAAACCAACAGGAGAATAAATGCACACATCACAGAACACAAAAACACAGTCAGAAAAGAAGAAAATACTTCCTCCCTCTTCCAGCACCTTAAAGCCACAGGACATTGAAATAAATTTTGAAGTGGGAACCAAATTAATCTTCCAATACTGAAACACTTTCAACAAGAGAATTAATCAGGAACCATTGAATAGAGAAACACCCCTAACATGAATAAATGGATGAATACCTCCTACCTTACCAGACATCTGGAAACTAGCCCTTATCAAACAATGAGTCCCAGCCATGAAAACCAAACCACTGACCCAAAAAACATAAACACATGTATGCCAACCACCAATTCTCCTTTCACCAGACTCAAACCCAAACCTATCCCATAAGAATGAAAGAAAAACCCAGCCGCCAAAACCCAGACATGCTGCATCAGCCAGCTGCCACACACCCCAATCCCCAAAACTAAGCAAAACTGACATACACACATGAACACATAACCCAGACCTCAAACTCGAGCCAAACCAAAAACCCAGAAACTTTTTACTCACAGCCATCACTCAAGACATCCCATCATGAACTCAAGACGTTACACCACAAAAACCTCAGGAGATTACAGCACAAGACCCAGGAGTCACCAAAACAATAGAAATCTCAGAATCATCACCACAGCTGATTTCCAGGTTTTACCACACAGGAGGCTGATAGACACACAGTCCATTACTCAGCCACACATATTATTAAGCCATGTCCGCACTGCACCAAACGGATGCAAAGAGGATGTAAAACGGGACAAAAGATTGCCATCCGTTGGAAATTGTGATGCATCCATTGTTACTCATTGCATACATCGTTCCATTACACTTCTATCCGTCGAGCAATTCCTTCCACTGAATTTCATACTATCAAGAAGTTTTAGAACTGCACAAAACTTTCTGAGCGGATGAACTTTTGCCGCGTACGATGAAACATCCATGACATATATCGGGCAACAAAACGTTCGATTTCGTAACCAGCCTTAAACGGTCCGCTGTATCCTCTCAGCTATCCTCTGGACATCCTCTCAAACTCACATTTTCCACTGCAGCTGGAAAACGGATAAGAGGGAGGAAACGAAAGGTAACGAACGTCCACACAGCGTTAGTACACGGGAATAGAAAGGATGTAATGATGCATTCTCGTTATAAAGCATTAAAATGGACAAACTGTGTACATGGATTGTATCTCGGATATTTTAGGATGTCTCAGAGGTGGAGCTGAGGAATGAAATGCTCGTGCATTCAGCACTTCATAGATCCACCAGGCCATGTTTAATGAAGTTGTAGAGCGTCTGAGACCCAGGTTGACCAAGCCAACACCAACTTCCATCCCAACCTGGACCCTGACTTGAAAGTTGGAACTGACTCTGCGGCACCTGGCCTTCTGTAACCACATACAAAACCATGCAGGATGCCTGGAGGGTGCCACACAACCCATCAGCCATTGTGTCAAGAGAAGTGGTGCAGCTCATCGAGTAATACGTGAGGACTCCTCCAATTGTACTACCACTGAAGAAGGCATGGAGGAAATTACAGTAGAGTGGTATCAGACAGTGGACTTTCCCCAACACCATTGGAGCCAATAGATGGGAAGGCATTGACGGCAAAAAGCTCTAGCCAAACTCAGGCTCCTCTTATACAACTACAAGGGCTTCTTCTAGGTATCACCTCTTTCATGGTGATGCTGACTACAAGTTCATTCAGCAATCGAATGCTTCAGCAACGGGTCAGCTCAGATAGCAGGTTATACAACACCATCACTGTCAAGGATGGTCTACACACAACCTCAATCATGGGCTTCCCAATCCAAGACCCCCTACCAATGACATAACCAAAATTCCCTACTTCATCTGGGTGATGACGCTTCTCCCTCAGAACCTTACTCTCATGAAGCCCTTACCAGTTCAAGATACCTCAACCGTGAAGAGAGATCTTCAACTACAGGGCTGTTCCAGGCAAGGCGGGTGTTGCAGAACGCCTTGCATCCTGGCCAACAGTTCCAAGACTTCTCACCCCACCCATGCAGCATCTCCCAGAACTGTGCAGGAGCATCGTTCGGAAGCTTGCTGCATCCTGCACAATCTCATGCACACCCTCTACCCAGTGGTGCAGAAAACAGGCCTTGTGGACCGTCAACAAGGGAATGGCATGGAGCTCGTGAATGGAGGCAAGGACAAACCTATAACACTGTGGATTGTACAAGCCCCAACAGAGCTTTACTGAAGGGGAAGAACAGCGGAACCTACTGAGACACTGTGCAACTCCCCCAGCTGGAGCAAGATGACTGTTGCAAAACAGGCATTGATATAGATGGTTTAATGGATGCTTCCTTTGCCTGTCTCTTTTACATGATGAATTGTCCAATTGTAATATTGAGTGGCCCTTTTTACAATGAATAGGCATTTATTTTGTTTGTGTCTTCCGTCGATCTCAAAAGATCATGGAAAATTCGCGTAAGCGAGGCCTGGCAGAATATAATGAGGACCTGAAGAATTGCCCCAGTCGCAGGACCCCCCTCCTAAACCTTGCTGACGGATCCAACGAAAAGCATCCATACAGTGGCGCCTTCTTGGCATGCAGATTTCCGAAAATCTTGCAGTTGCAAAATATCAACCACCTACATTCCACTTCCGATTTTCTTTCAGGGTTTACTCCCTTATACTTTCCATTACATGTGATCACAAGCAGCGAGAGTTCTGTAATCAGTGTTTCCTTACCCCTAACGGCCTACCTTACAAGTTGACGAGCCCGTCTCCTGAAACAATCTGTTTTCAGGCGCCAGATACCCCTTTCCCCTCCTATCATAAAACATTCCCCCACGCGCACTAGATACTTATTTCAAGTATGATCCGCACCCATGCATTTTAAACATGCTTATCCCCACCCACCCCCTCTATAAACCTCCATTAATAAAAAGCTTGTTTATTTTAAATGTTATCAATTAATACATTTATTATATAAAAAACCATATTGATCACAAGATACCATACAGTCCCACTATCTTCACTAGATATCTATCCCAAATCTACTCTACCTATCCCACAAACTGCCGTATCATCCCACAACATCCTACCCCATCCCACAAAATGCAAAGCTTAACCCATTTTTTTCAAAGTTTCCCAATACTTTACTAAGGGTAAAAAAAATGAAACCCAGCTTTGAACACATTAAACCTTATATAAAACCTGTCTTAAGTAAAACTGTATTACTTATAAAAAAAAGCCAAAATAACCAAGTAAAGTGTCTTAACCAAAATAATGAACAAGTACAACTCAGTCTCTGCACTATTCTCCAGTCACTCTGATCATGGTCCCATTTCACTGATAAGCAGGAGGGACTCGAGTGCTGTGGTGAGTGCTGCTCTGAGGCACCATTGTTTTGCTTGCCCCGAGAGTACAAACAGGACGTATTTGTTGAGGAACTCTTCAAGAGAGCTGGGACCTCATCCCGTGAGATGAGACGCCCTTCATCCAAATCCTGGATTCAGCCCAGACTGAGGACTGATTGATCCGTTTAGGTGGGGTTGGCTGTGGTGAGAGAAGGAGGGTGTAGTGGACTGTCTTGGATGCACCTGGAAGGGAGCGTCTGTGCGTGATGCGATGAACCTGGGCCTGAGGAAGGCCTCCTCCCATGAAGTCCTGACATTAGCCTTGGTAGGTGAGGCTGTTGAAAAAGCCGTGGAAGCGGTACATCAACCTGGCAGAGAAGGCAGACCCTGGACTGGTAAGGCAGTTCAGTGAGGGTTGTTGCAAAATGCTGTGAGTCTCTTCATCACCTGGTACTGGCTTCGTGGCAGTCCTCAGGCTCTCTGACTCACGTATGATGAAGGCTCGGGTTCGGGATGTATGGTTGCTGTGACCAGCTGAGAGAGAAGATCTGTGCTGGCTTGATTTGTGTCCCTGATATCTCCACAGGGACAAGTGTGGCTCTGACCTCCAGTCTGCCTCCTCTGCCTGCATTCCGTTGGGAAGCTGGGGGTGAGGTGAGTTGTCTTGTGTGGATGCCACTTCTTGCTCCCATTTGTGACAGCGGGATCCGTCCATGATCCTCCGCCATGGACAGTGTTGCCTGTTGGGGGTTCTCTGCCGTTGGGGCCCTCCGAAGGACACCTGCCTGGACAGGGCTAAGCTGGGTCTTCCTGGCTGAAGAGACTCTGTCTGTGGCTTGTGAGACGTGTGTCAGAGGGGCTGCCTCTTCGGTGGCAGATCTCACCCTCCAGGAAAAGCTGCGCACTTGGCCATGACTACATTCCCAGCCATTGAGCTTTGACAGCCGGCCTGGCCCAGATGTCTTCAGGTTAGCTTGCCCATACTAGTGTGGCATGTTCTTTCCACCATCCCAGAGTACATCTGCCAGTATAGCCCAGCTCTCTCCTTGTCTATCAAGCTGCCTGTTTTTTTCTTGTTGTCGCAAATAAGATCTGTGGCCCTTTCTCCACATACTTGTTGCTCCTCAGCCAGTCAAGCACCTCTCCATCATCGCTCCCTCAGAAAGGGTACTGTTCTCTCTCCCTTCTCCTTCCCTTGCCTCTTCCTCCCTCGCAGGGAGCCTTCAGCAGCAGGCGTTAAGCTTGAGCACCAAAACTTTGAGGGCCTGAGGTCTGTCCACACAGCAGCCAGCAACCAGCAGCAACACCAGCACAGCAGCAGCAGGCAAGCATCAGGCAGCTTCAGAGTCATGCCAGGGGTGATGGTGTTCTTGTGCCTCTGCCAGGGCTGGCAGGAGTAGGGCACAAAGGGGGAACCCTTTCTCTTCTTCCCTATTGATGAAAACCATGTGTTATTTCGGAAGATGTCTTGCAGCACTCTTTTCCTCTGAATGCTGACTGTTGCGAGCTGCATCCTTTATATCGAGAAGCTGATGCAATTTATTCTCCCCGCCATGCGCAGTTTGAATGCTTTGCATCTGCTATGCATAACGATAGCGTTCCTATGCATCCGCGTCATCCTATAACATCCGCCCCTTCCGCCTTATGCAACCGCTTCGCCAATTCTCCCCCGGAAGCCTTCGATGTGTCATCCGCTTTCATCCGCTTCCATTCGCTAGGCTTCCTACGAACATCCATTTAACATCCCCGCTACGTACTACCCCCGTCTGTTCCTTTCCGTTCTTTTCCGTTCTGTTTATGCAAATTTGGGGCAGTTTTTGGAGCGGATAACAATGGATAGAGCCACCCCTGAAATTTTGCTCGTCCACTGTGTCCCTTTTGCATATGTTTTGCATCCGTCAGCCAGTGGGACCTAGCCTTTATGAAAAAGCCAACCAATCTGCAATCACCAACTCCATCAACCAATCAAGAAATAACAACACAGCCAACTAGCCTGCTTAAAACAGAGTCAGCACACCACACCACACCTCCCCACCAGTATTTATAGAGAGACAGCAGCTCTGATCATGCTTTGCTCGCACAAGCACGAAGCCGAAAGCACCAGCCTGAATATGGCGTGTGAGACCTTGATGTGGGATAATACCCAAAGGAAGCTGAACAGCATACATGTAAGTACCCACGAAAACTTAAGAAACATACATATATATAAAGAAACTCATGTTCAAAAAAACAATAAATAAAACCTTTGAGAGGGAATGATAATATAATGTATATATACATTATATTATATTACATTATATTATATTATTATATACATTATATTATATACATATTATATAAATATAATGTATTATACTTAATTTCAATTACATAAGTCAAGATGTAAATGGAGTTTATTCTGTCTTTCTCTCTCTTTTCCTCCTTCTCCATCTTTTTTGTCTTTCTCTGTGTGTATTTCTTGCTCTTGCTCTATAGATAGATAATAGATAGATAGATAGATAGATAGATAGATAGATAGATAGATAGATAGATAGATAGATAGATAGANAGGTTGGTAGATATAGGTAGATATAGATAAATGAAAGAGTAATAGGTAGGTAGGTAGATAAGAGAGAGTGGAAAATAGGTAGGTAGATATAGGTAGATACAGATAAATGAGAGACAGAGTGGTAGGTTTATAGGTAGGTGGATAGGTAGATAGATAGATAGATAGATAGATAGATAGATAGATAGATAGATAGATAGATAGATAGATAGATAGATAGATACATAGAAAGATACATAGATAGATACATACATAGATAGATAATACAGTTGGTAGATAGAGGTATTGCGCTAGAAGTCAGAGTACAGCGCATCTGAAAAGCTCTTTATATTTACAAAACCTGACTCAGACAATCCAGTTTCCTAAGATTCCAATGTACAGTAATTTGTAGGAGGCATAGTCCCTTCCTACCACTGGGTAAATATAGTTTGTAATAAGAAGGCATGTAAGAAGAACCAGTTTGGTTTAATGTGTAAGACATTTAGGCTAGAAAGCAGGAGAGAGTGAGTTCTAGTCCTGCTTTCAGCATGAAAGACAGCTGGTGACTTTGTGCCAATCACCAGGAGACCGTGAGTTCTAGTTCCACTCTAGCTATGGAAGACAGTTGGTTGATCAGGAGATGATGAGTTCTAGTCTGAACCTTGGTTGAGAAATCTTTGGACTAATCCCTCTCTCACAGCCCAACCCACCTCACAGGGTTATTGTTGGGGTGGAAAATAAAAGGAGGAAGGAGTGTTCTCCACCTTGAGTTACTTATAAAGCAATAAAGGATTAGGGTTATTTAATTTATTTTATTTGTTTGTCAAGCATGTATGAGAAAACAAGTATAACTATAATCATTGTAAGGTATGATGTTCTAGACAATTTTGTGTACAAAGCTTAGATCAGACCAGAGGCTACATAGTTGTAGGTTGCCCAGGTCCAAAATTTCAAGTTTGGTAGCTGATTATTATTATTATTATTATTATTATTATTATTATTATTATTATTATTATTATTATTATTATTATTTTGATTTGTCAATCACTT